>JAMJFZ010002635.1:2965000-2997500 GCA_026225945.1 Cricetomys ansorgei | reverse complement strand
GCTGTTTGGGTGTTGGTGGGACTTTTCAAACGGAGTGGAAGATTAAGAATCCCTTCAGCCACAGTGGGCACCATTGCTCATGATTGATTCTTTGCTCGGCACGGCTACGGGAAGGGGGCGGATTCTTTATCACAAGTCTGCCATAGCTGCTTCTTGGTTGTTTTCAGCTACAAGCGTAGCAAGACCGGCTGGGAGGCCTTCCCTTATTATATGCGGTGCTGTGTTGGTGTAAAGCAACCGGAGTCACCTTCCAGACTGTTAGCTGCTCTCCCGTTTCGCAGACGCAGAGCCCGATGACTGGAAACACAATTCACTCATCTCCTGAGCAACAGTGAATGATGGCGACCCCAGTAACATCTGTAGCTCCTACTCAGAGTCAGCAAAGCAGAATCTCATTGGTTCGGTAAGATAAGAGCCATGGCGACTCTCGTTCAACAGGGAAACGGAGGCTCCAAGAATCACTCATTCAGCAAGTGGCAGAGCTGGGACTTGAACCCACGTCTCTGCAGCTCCATAACCAACACCTGACCTCAACTTTTCTCCCTTCATGGCCTCCCGTTTATTCTGCTTTGTGGCCGCCTGACACGTATGATGTTCTTAGACTGCTTCCTCCGGCCATTCCCTGAGTTTCCTGTCACATGATGACAAGGGATGGCAGCTCTTCAGCGAGAGGGTCATGAGTGGCAGAACAATCTCTAAGTCTGTGCAGGTGAGGCAGGGACCCTAGTGTCAGAGCCAGGGCACTCTCTCCCAGAGTTGCACTTGAAATCAGGCCTTTCTGTTGAAGTCCAACACCTTATAGCCATTCCTGGGGGACAGCCTGGGGCCTTTCCCCCAGAGCGCTGACCTCTCACGGCTGGTATCTAGGGGACAGTGAAACTCTGGACTCCAGGAAGGAAGATGAGGCCACAGCCTGAGCTGGAGAAACCGGAGAAGGGCCCGGAACAGCTGACTCCGACTCCGGGCGCCACGTTTGGAGGCGGCTGTCCCCTTCCCCCAACTGGCTGCGCTGTGAGTCACGGGTTTTAAGCTGAGCACTCTGGGAGATTAACCAGCTTTGTGACCAGCTGCTGGAGGAGGATACTTGGCCAAAAGAAGCAGGATAAAGTTACCCTCTCAGAAGTTTATAGGAAGGCCCATAAATGCCCTCAACTGCTGTGGGGCCCATGTCGTGGGGTGCTCCAGGGTGTTCACCCTGCTAGGCTCTCAGTGATCACAGTTATGCCCCCCTCCCTGCTCTTCACCCATCTAGCAGGTTCTGCTAACCTGCTACTCTTTGGGTATTCCCAGCCTCTTGGAGTACTGTGGTTCCAAGAGAGGTCTTGGACAATGGGAGATGAATGTTAGGAAGCGAGCCCAATCGTAGGAAGGGCCTGGCTCCTGCCTGCCTCAGGCTTGCAGCAGAGGCTGCTGGGAGATGCCTGGAGAGGGATGTCAGGCCAGTGGCATAGGGCAGAGAAGGACCCCACCCCATGGCTGGAACGCATCCTGTTGAGGGTTGGGAATTCTCAGCCCTGGGATGGGGAATCAGCCAGCCTGGGCAATGGTAGCCTGGCTCTGCCACTGACTCTCTAGTCACAAAAAAGAGACTGGTATAGACCAGCCATTTCAAACTGTGTATGCAGCACAAGGCTTAGAGTTTCGGGCTCAGGGGAGCTCCAGTTTTTACACGCGGCCCCTCTTTTCATACAGTGTTCATTAAAACAGATGGCCTCATTCCGTTCCCCAAACCCCTACTGATTGACCAGCCCCTCATTTGACATTTTTATTGAGTGCCTAGTATTCTAGACACTATTGTAGAGGGCGGAGAACAATACTGTACTTTATATGAAATAAGAGTTGGCCTTAGCTGGGTGGTGGTGGTGCAGCTTTAATCTCAGCACTCAGGAGGCAGAGGCAGGTGGATCACTGTGAATTTGAAGTCATCCTGGTCTACAGAGTGAGTTCCAGGACAGCCAGAGTACAACAGAGAAACCCTGTCTCAGAAAAGCGAAAGAAAGAGAGAGAGAGAGAGAAGAAGGAGGAGGAGGAGGAGGAGGAGGAAGAAGGAAGGAAGGAAGGAAGGAAGGAAGGAAGGAAGGAAGGAAGGAAGGAAGGAAGGAAGGGTGGGCAGGCGGAAGGAAGGGCAGGCAGGCGGGCCCTTCCAACTGCTTGTGTGTCAGTGTCACCTGAGACTGGGTTTGAAGACAAGATTCTGTTCTTAAAGGAACTTAGTCTAGGAGGAGCCCAGTGCTCCTCTGATCCCCCGACTCTAGTCCCGACGCTCTTTCTGCGAGTCCCTCCGAGGAGCCTAGCAAGAGGTGAAGAGGAGACATCAGAGCCCCAAGACACCCGCCAGCCAGCGTGGGCCTTTCCCCCCAGGGCGGGCAGAGGACCACTTCCTGAGACAGGCCCCAGGCACCTTCAGGGCCACAGCCTAACTAGGAGGCGCGTGAGCAGGACGTGTAGTGACGGACTGCAGTGCCTGCAAGGGTGCACTGTTCAAAAGAGCCCAGGGCGGCTCTGTCTGGCCACACTAGCAACTACCGCTGCCACCCACGCCCTCGGCCCTGGGCCATGCTTAGTCCCCTTAATCCTGGCAGGTGAGTGTTACTGGGTCACACCTTCTGGGGGAAAGAATGGAGCGGGCCTGTACTAAGGACTGGGGGTGCAGTAGAGTCGGAGAGGACCCCTTTATATTTACTGGGAGGAAACGGCTAAGCATGAACTCACAGCAAACTCAGAAGCACTTCCTAAGTTAACTTGCCCAACACTACTGCTTTTTTTTATGTTATTATGCCCATTTTATAGATGGGGCAATTGAGGCAGAAGGACAAGTATTCTAAGGTGATAAGAAAGACAGATGTGAGACCCTACCTCCCACATTTGGGTTTCCTCCCCATGCATCTGGCCACCATGTTGTTCCACCCGACAGCGCAGTGACATCACCCACCATGCCTCCTCTGGGGTAACTGAGAGGGAAGAGCAGTGCTTGCTTCTCCATGGCTCTGTCCCTGATGTGGGCTACTGCTGGGTGACAGAGTTGTCACCTGAGGCAAGGAGAGCAGCCTCTGGAGTCAGCAGGAGATGACACTGGCCTCGAAAGATGGGACATGAGTCCTGGCTCTGCCACCGACCAGCTGGGTGGCCTTGGACAATGAAATGAGCTCTCTGAGTGCCCCCAACTCATCAGGAGCTTCAGCATCTGCTCAGCACGGCACAGAGGCTGCCGGACACCTGTGGGAGTGGCTCCGTGTCTTCCTTGCTGGACGCCACAGTATGTGTACTGTTATAAGCGGTGCCTGCGACATGGGGCACGACATCACGCCAGCTAATCCAATATGAAGACAAGGAAGAAGTCCTTTTTTCTCTCTTCATACATGGAAGCCATGACAGAACTCAGCAGAGGGAACCACCATCACGGCACACACTGCACCAGACAGTGGAACCCCGAGTGTCTCAGCTCAGGTGTTTTTATTGATAACAAACTCCTCAGGTGTTCTACTGATAGCACATGCAGATCGTTAGCAATCAGACATCCCCCACAGAAAGTCTAACACTTGCAGACAAACAAAACACCAAGGCCTAGGCAGCCCTTTCCCCAACAGTGCACAAAACGATTATTTTACGCATAGCTAAAAATAAACTTCCACGACAGTTCATTTTTATATAGCAAAATAAAATCATGCATGTATATGGTGCACAAAAGTAAGAAGGAAACTGGGGTGGTGGGGGAGCAGAGGAAACTAATAAGAGGGGTGGAGAGTGAAAGAGAGAAGAGCGGAGAGATGGGGGGATTGCTCAGCATACATTATATACTCGCGTTTGGGCAGTGAAAACGAAACAGGCAAATAAACAAACCTACTCTTATGCCAGACTGGCGATAAGCACCCAGTGAATGGCGGCTGGGGTTTGTTAACAAAACTGAGGAATAGTTTTGGGGGTGGGGATGGTGAGCTCTGCTTGTTTCCAGAGGCTGGCCTGCTCTGCCTAGTCTCTCTGTAACCCAAGCATATCCAGGCACCTGCTGTGGGTGCTGGCATCCGCAGGCTTGGTCAGGAACTGGCTAGGATGATGCTGGAGGGCGGGTAAGGACAGTCCATCCCAGTTCCTCACTGCTTGGGAGTGCGGCTGGGGCGGCAGGGCTGCTCCTGACAGCTGGGGGCTTCACTGGAAGGAAGGGGACATGTTCTTGGTAGCAGGGCAGAGCTTGCTAAAGCTGCCCTCTAGAAATGAAGCCCCTGCTGGCAGGCTTTCCTCGGGAGACTGGCAGTGCCCGAATGGATAGCTCCACCCTCCCAGTGTTCAGCCGTGCTAATACCCAACATTCATTGCATCCAGTCCTGTCTGGGATTCTGTCTCTGTTCTCAATAGTCAGCATCTAGCTGCGAAGGTAGAGATGGTATCAGAATAGGCCAGGCCAGGTACAACCTAAGGTTTTACCAGAACTGGAGGAAACTCCTGCCAGAGAGGAACTACAAATACAACGGCCTGGGTGGAGGGGGGGACACCATGATGGCATCAGATACAAGCTCTGACACAGGCTGTGGTAAGTCCAATTACTCCAGTAAACAATGGTCAGAAAAAGTGTTCCTGAGGTTGTTGTGCTGGGGGGGGGGGGCGGGGGGAGGTTTTGGAAATCGTCATGGAGAAGTTGTCAGGACAGATCTGAGTTTGGCCAAAGATGGAGGGTTGGGGCGGGGGTGGGCAGTGCTCCTGTGACCTCTGTCTCAGTGCCAGAGATTTGGGGCCTGCAGGGTGTATGGTCCAAGTCGCTGTGGAAAGTAGCTCTTCCAGACACTTGCACCCCCAAATCTCTAAGCAGAGAGAGAACTTGGGCAGCAGGGCCCAAAGAAGGTGGGAATTATCCCAAACACTCCTAAACACACATTTAGAATACAGATGTGCCTCCAAGAGTCTCGTCTATATGAGCCAAGGTTCTAGAAACGACACGGAGTTTATCCACACACCGTGATAAATAGAAGCCATCGCAGAGCCCCCACCCTCGCCTCCCAAATCATCCCCACCCACCCAGAGTGACCTCTACACGATACAGAGACCATCACGTGTCCTGCCGTGAACCCTCAACGAGCCCCACGCGGTGACCCTTCAGATCGCCGCTCCGGGCGGCCTTCCTCCAGGGAACCTCAGCCTCTCGCAGCGCAGCCGGTGGCCTTCAGCGACGACGGACGTCAGCGGGGCCTCCGCGGCGCACGTGCGCCCGCCGCCCGCCGTGCACGCCCGCGCGCATGCCGGCGCAGGCTAACGAGCCCACAGCCGTGCGCGGCGGGAGGGAGCCAGTTGTCGGGCCGGGGCCGCGGCGGTCACAGGGCATTAGCCTCGCGGCCGCCCCGCCAGGTGCGGCCACTGCCCCTAATCCCCGGCCCGCCCCGCTAAGCCCAGCCCGAGCAACGCCGCAGCTGGGGGCGGCCGGCCACGCGCCGCCCCTCACCGCAGCCCCAGCCCCTCCCCGGCGTGCTCCCTGAGTCCGGTTCCCCAGCCCTGCACACAGCAACCCAGCCCAGCCGGCCGCTGACCCTGTGCCCCCAAGATCGGTCTCTAAGCATCCCCACTGCTCCGCCCCTACGCCCCCTCCTCTTGGACCACCTGCCTCCATCTCCATCCTTTGCCACAGTCCGGAAGCTCGTTCTCCAAGGTAGGGCCTGTTTAAGGCTCAGCCCTAACCCTGCTCGGCCCTCCACGGACGGACGGACGGACCGACGGACGGACGTCGGTTCCTTGCCCTGGCCTTACTCAGCTAGCCAGACCTGGGCTCCTTTCCCGTTCTGTTTTGTAAATTCTGGAGACCACCCACCAACCCCATCGACCTGTTTATGCTATACCGAGGCAGGGCTGACATCACCTTTTATTCAAATCCTATAGCCAGACGGGATGGATTCCAGGATCTTTGTGGTAGGTGTGTGTAGGGGGGGGGGGCTTCCCAGGACCTCTTTGAACCCCCATGTTTACTTATCTGGGGGGGGGGAAAGATTTCATTTACATGACTTCTGAGACCTTTCCCCCTTGCCCCCTCCCCTTTGAGGCAGTCTGTCACATGCCCTAGGCTAGACACAGAACTGCAGATGACCTTGAACTTCTGATCCTTCAACCTCCAGCTGAGGTGCTGAAATTACAGGTGTGCCACCACGCCCAGGTTTACACAGTGCTGGGGACCCAACCTAGGGGAGCGTTCTACCAGATGACGCCTGAGGACCGTTTTGCTGTTTTTTTGTAAGGCAGGCTGACAGAGACAGAGATGGGGGGGAGAGACACTCAGCTCCCAGCTAAGCAGGTTGAGGCTGCTATTACTTCTGGCAGGGGAGCAGTCAGAGGGATGGTGTGGAGTGCCAGCACTTAGGGATTGGCTGTGAGGGGTCTCTACCAAGTTGGCATGTCCTCTGGACCGATGGTTCTCTGGGCCTGGCCTGCTGGTGGTCCTGGCTTCACTGCCGGTAGTGGTGCTGATGGACAGCTCCGGCAGGTGGGACCCGGCTGGTCACCCCTGACAGCTCTGCCCACCTGTCACTCTCCTGCTCGGGTGACCAGCTGCCTGACCCACTGACCAACATCCTGCTGCTTCTCAGCACCCCGGGCACTGTGCGGTGTCCTGCCGCTTCCTTGTGGCTTTTCTCAACAACGCTCCCAGAGCGCAGGGACACACAAATGCGCATACAGATTCTCACTGCACAGAGACATCACGCCCTTGCATGGCTGCCTGTTAGCATGTCCCGTGTGACACAGGACCACTTCGCTACCACCCTCACTGCTGTGACTGAATACCTGATGAAAGCATCTAAAGAAAGGAAGGTTTTGTTTGTTTTGTTTAGTGTTGGTTTTTTGTTTTGTTTTGTTTCTTTGCTCGGGGTTTGAGGCTATCCTGGAGGACAGGGCATGTGGCAGGGGTTAGAGCAGCTGGTCACACTGCGCCTGCAGTCTAAAAGGAGAGAGGGAGGGAGAGGAAGACAGAGAGACAGAGCGGGGGGGGGGAGGGGCTGAAGAGAGAGAGAAATTTAATGCTGGTGCTCAATTCATTTTCTCCTTTTTATTCAGACCAGGTCCCCAGCCTCTCGGATGTTACCACTCACATTCAGGGTGGCTCTTCTCTTCTCGGTTAAACCTTTCTGGAAACATCCGCACAGACACATCCAGAGTGTGTTTCCGTGGTGGTCCTAAATTCCATGGAGTTGACAATCAGGATCAACCATCACATCTTCTGGCAGAAAAGACAAAGAACATAAGGCTCAGAAACGACCTCTCCCACTCCCTGGGCCACCTCTGCTTCCACCTCCTCTCACGTGCCTGTGCCTTTGGGACCCAGAGTTGTATCTCTTTGGAGCCTAAAGAGAAGCGTGAGCTTAGGAGAGTTCTGAGCTCGAGGACGATCTCGTCCCAGTCCCACTCCTTCAATCTACTGCCCCAGACTCCATCCTTGGCAGCATCCAAGGACAGAAAGAAGCAGTACGCGGATCACAGACCCTTGGGGGAAGCGGATGCAGGATGAACTCGGAGAGGTCCTCTCCTCCCACACACACACACATTCTCCCATCTTGTCCCGCGTGGGTTCTCTCCCTCCCTGACTCTCTTCTCGGAAGCCCCCTCTTTGGTCAGAGAGAGAGGTGGAGCCCTCTTTGGTTCAGCTTCAGGTGTGTGTCCTGCCTTTGGCTTTCTGCATATTTTATTATAACAATCAGGAAGTACAATATTTAATACTACCTTTACTCTAGATATCTATTGCTGCATATGGAATTATCCCCATGTTTGGCAATTTAAAACAACGAAGGTTTACATCCTCATGTTTTCTATGGGTTAAGTTCCAAGGGCGGTGGCAGGACACAGGGTCTCTTCCAGACCACAGGTGGAGGTGTCGGCTGGGGTAGGGCTCATCTGGATGCCTGACTGGGGAAGGGCGTCTTGTGCAGCTCACTCCCCTGGGAGCCTCAGTCCCTTGTCATGTGGGGCAGCTCACAACATGGCCGCTGGTTTGTTTTCAGAGGAAGTAAACAGAGATAGCATGCCAGAGACAGAAGGCACCTGAAACAACCTTCGATGCGATTCCCCATGGTTACAGAATGTCAAGAGGGGAGCGATTACGTCGTGCCCGGAAGCAGGTGGCACAAGTGGCCATAGTACGCATCATTCAGAGACACTGGTCCGTCAGTAGACGTTTGTTACGTTTACGAACGCGACCATCAGAGCACACTGCTCCTATTGGCTACTGTCCTCATACAGTCTCTCAACCTCCTCACCTCACCTCATTTTTCTTCTTCATGGATACGGTTTACAATTAAAAATTTTAGATAGAACTTTTATTCTTATCTCACACAGTACATCCTGATCACAGTTTCCCCTCCCTCCACTCCTCCCAGTCCCCCACCCCCACCCCTGTCCTCCAGACCCACTCCTCTTCCATTTCCCTGCAGAAAAGAGCAGGCTTCCTGAGATATCAAACAGACATGGACGGCGTAAGAAGATACAATAGGGCTAGGCATAAACCCTCATATGAAGGCTGGACATGGCAACCCAGGAGGAGGAAAAGGGTCCCAAGAACAGGCAAAAGAGTCAGAGACACACCCACTCCCCCTGTTAGGAGTCCCACCGAAGCACCAAGCTAACAACCATAGCGTATATGCAGGGGGCCTAGTGCAGACCCGCGCAGGTTCCGTGCTTGCCGCCGCAGTCTCTGTGAGCCTCTGTGAGCCCTGCTTAGTTAATTCTGTGATCTGTGTTCTCTTGGTATCCCTAACACTCCCGGTTCCTACAGTCCTCCCTCTCTCCCTTCTGTGGAACTCCCCAGCTCCAAGGGGAGGGACCAAAATGGAAATCTCCAATTTGGTCTCTCTCTCCACCTAATGTTTGTCTGGCTGTGGGTCTCTGCCTCTGCTCCTATCAGCTGCGGAAGGAAGCTTCTCTAATGACAATTGGGCTAGGCACCAATCTGAGTATAGCAGAATATCATCAGGAATCATTTCATAGATTTTTAAAATGTATTTTAACCCCAAGGAACCCATTCACTCTTACAAATCTTTACCTCCATTCCCCGTCTTGTGAAGTGTGCCTTCTAAACCTGGGGCAAGCTTGGAGTGTATCTCACATAGTTTCTGTGCTTATCAGAAGCTTAAATACAACGTTGTTTCCCTCTGGGTTCCCGTCATCTCTCTTCGTCTAGTGTTCTTACCACGTCCCCTTTACTGGTAGTGAACCCTCCAGGTGAATCTCAGCCTCATAACCACAAGGACTAGATTCTGCCAAGAGACTGAGCCTAGAAGCTTCTTAGAACACATCTCTTGCCCGTCCTCTTACAGACACTTTGATTTCAGTCTTATGAGATCTTAAAACTAGAACCCAGACAAGTCCACCCAAACTTCTGATGGACAGAAATGGAAACCAATTAGTGGGCATTTTTTTAAAGTCAACAATTTGTAGTTTTTCATAGACTCACAGAATTATACAACTACCATTATTAACACCAGAACTTTGTCTCCCCTTCCAATTTCTCAATCCCCTTAATTCACCTACTCAGGAAGTTTAATAGAAGTTGCACCAATATAATATATAACATTTTGTATCTTTTTTTTCCTTTGCTTAGCATAATGCTTTTTCAGGGTTCATACAAGCTGCAGCATACACAGGTTTGCTTTTCAAGACGGAGGCTCTATCGTACGGATATACCACAACATAATTACGTGTTCCACAGTTTAAGGACACTCTCTGGCTGCGATGAGTGCAGCTGCCATGAACTTTTGTGATCAGGTTACTGTGTGAGCATGCATTTTCCAGTCTCTTGAGGAGACACCTAAGAGTGAACTTTCTGGGTCCTCTGAAAACTCCAGGCTTAATTTTCGAGGAACTATCAGACTGTTTTCCAAAATATCTGTCCCCATTTATGTTCCTACTGGAAGCAATGAGGAGAAAATATTTATACTAACTTAAAAACAATCCAAACTATTCTGATAGGCACGAAATAGGACCTCGCTGTGGTTTTAATTTGCGTTTCCCTGTTGACATTGGATTTTGAGTAGGTATTGCAATCACCATTTTTGAGACAGGCTCTCAGACTAGTCTCCAACTCACGATCATCCTGCTTCCGCCTCCTGAAGGCTGGAATTATGGGTGAGAGCCATCATGCCTGTCTTGAAAAGATGAGATTTGAGGGAAGACTCAAAGGTAGAAGAACTGGGAACGTAGGCATCTGGAAGAAGAATATTCCAGGCAGAGGAAAGCATGACAACAAAGGGTCTAAGGCAGGATGGTGTTTGTAGTGTTTGTAATAGTAAGACGGGGTAGCGGGAGCATGGCGGGGGGTGGGGGGGAGTGGCGGTGAGGCCAAGTGTTCACAAAACAAGCTTGAGTGTAGTCTTGGAAGGCCTTGATTTTTTCTTTGAATGATGGAGAGTCTTGAAGAATTTGAGCAGAAGACATATGAGACCTAGTGGACATTTTGGAGAAACGTACTCCCATACTAAGAATAGCCGAGTGGGGACCATGGAGTCAAGGACGGAAGACCAAGGAGGTGTCGCAGTGTAAACATTACAAATGAAAGACAGCGGTGACTTGGTTGACAGCGGTAACGGTGGTGGAAGAAGCAGCTGGCATCCTGATGCAGGATTCGAAAGCAGAGCTAATGGGCAATCCTGACAAACGGGGTACCGTGGAGGTGGAGAGGAGAGACAAAGAGGAGGCTAATACAGCATTGCGGGCTCGTCTGAGCGACGTGAGTGATGGCGTTTTCCCCACACACTGAGATGAGCATTGCATTCAGAGCAAGTCTGCGGGGCCTTTGGTGGTGAGGGTGGCAGGTCTGCCACATACCCAAGCCACGACATCAAGCAGCTTGGGGTGATCCGGACAGAAGATAGACACGTGGAGGTCTTCCGCCCGTGCGTGGTATTCACAGAAGTCTGAACGTTGCTGTTTGACATACAGGATCATTCACCCTTCCCTCTGAGCAGATAGATCCATTTTGTGTCTACGAACCGTTTTCACTTGTTTCTGAGGAATGAGTCTCAACATACTGTCTCAGTCAAGTCTAAAAGGTGATGCTGGCTTTGCAGACGTGGCATCTGAAATTCTAGTATGAATGTGGGCAGAAGAGGTAAGAGACCCAGTGACCAGTTTGGAAAGGGTTTACCCTCCTATTCCAACGCTGTATCACGAAACACAGGTGGCATCTCTGAAGAACGGGCAGCTTCTCCACATTGCTCTTCGTTTCAGGTCATACCTATGGACACTATACCCACTGCATTCAGTCCTCTCTCTCCGTTTATGGTTTGTTGCTTAGACCAGAGTCAGGTCAGGAACTTCTTGGAATGAGCGTCAATGTCTGCACCTGGAGTCTCAGATGATGTTTCTAACACGTAGTTCACAGAGTTTACATGAATCATGGAATATGCTCCTAGAGTCCGCTGCCACCACACCACTTCAACACAGGAACTGGGGGTGAGCCTTGGAGTGAGGATTCCTACCCTTGATCGTTGACTGTTCTAGCATCCGAATGCAGAATTAGCACCACAGAATGGAGGATAGGCGTGGCACGTGCAAGAGACAGGGTTGAAGACTCTGAACGCAATGAACAATCTCACGTCTGGGCTTACCACTCTATCTGTGTAACTCTGGTATAGCGATTTAGGGTCTCACACAGGGTCATAGGGAAGGTGACTGAGCAAGAGCACCCCCAAAGAGTCTAGTCTGGCTCCTCTCTGTAAGCCGTTGGCCTTTCCTGTCTCTGGTTTCACGCTTCCTTCTTCTCTCCAGCCTGGTTGTCCCTGCCTCCTCCTCCCCCAGCTTAGGCCAAGAGGGCCCGACTCAGGGCCCGGTGACTCAGGCGGGGTGGGGGAGGATGTTCCGGATGCCACTCTGCTGACGTTGGTGCCCTCTGTTCTTACACCCTCCTTAATTTACTGCCTGAGGAGGGGGCCGGGGCTCTGGAGAGGGGATTAGATGGTCCACACTGATCTGAGGCAACAGCTGCTGGGCTGGCAGCCTAGGAGTGAGCAGGAGGCAGGCGGGGCGGGGTGGGGGGAGGCTCCTGTCTCCACCAGGGCCGGAAGGGAACTAGGCGGGCATCTGGGTGGGGCTCTTAGACTAGTGCAGTTGTAGAAGTGGCTGCCTTTGGTCTGAGGGGTAGTTCTGTAAGGCTTATTTTACTACTAAGGTCAAGTCCATGCATGTATCACAAGAAGGCCTAGAGGGCCATCTGGTCAACCACCTTTTCAGCTCCCTGGATAGCATTAGAATGTTTTTTGTTTTCTTCAGTCCAGAGAGATGGACTCTGTAGCTCAGATCCAATGGGACATTCTTCTCAAGGCTTAAGTTGCCATTTGGTTGAGCAAAGGGTCTTCTACCCTCAAGGCTTCTCTCCACCATTCGGTGCAATCTCTTAAACCATGGCAGTGTCTTTTCCTCATTCCCTCTCCACTCACGAGGCAGAGGCAGACTTCAAAACAGCACTCCTGTTTGACAGATGGGGTAACTGAGACCTGCATAAGTTCAATGCCCTGTCTCGGCCCCAGTGGTCTCAGTGGTATGACTAGGATCAGAAATCAGGGTACCTTTTGAGAAACAGGGTGCACACAATACCAATCAGCATTGGAGGCCATTTTTTTCTTCTTCCTTTCAGTCCATTCCCTCGGGTGCTGCCTTTATCTAATTGAAAATGGACTGGGTATGAGAGCCATAGCCTGGGCTCTTCTAATTAATTAGCAGCCTCTCTGTGGGACTTGGCTTTTCTGTCTGTATAATGGATCTCATCTTGAATTCTACCATGACAATCCTCAAAAACATAACCAAGTCTTGTCTTATTCACCCAAATTACAAGAAAGGCTTTGAGGACTTTTTTTTAAAAAAGGTTGGGGAATTCGACTCTGGAGTCAAAATGTCTGAGATCAAATATAATCTCAGGGACCTTCTACTTCTGTTAGACCTGGTAAGTTTCCTCCTGTCTTTGAGCTCCATTTTATTATCTGTTTATAGATGAGGGATCCTGACACCTAGTGTAGCAAGGACTAAAACAGACAATACACTCTGGGAGCCCAGCACTGTGCCTGCTGTGTAGTAAATGATTTCATAAAGGCCAGCAGTGGTAGTACCTGTTGCTTGCTGACAAATATAGCCACTGAGCTCATGCCAGGATCTGGCCTAGTGGAAGGATTAGGTCAGTGGCTGTCACCTCTGGCTGACCAATCAGGATCAGTGTATTGGAGGCTGATGGATAGCACAGTTCCTGAATGACCCTCAAGATCACTGAGTTTGCAAATCACTATCATTGGGGGCTGCTTTGATGGCTAGATAATTGACATATCAGTTGTTTGTAGATAAACAGGTGTTCAGCCACTTAATAGTTTAAACACTTTTCCCATTGGAAGTTTCACTACTAATTAACTCCTAACAAGCCCTTCCTTCTATGGGTCATGAGCAGGAATTCCCCACCGGGGGTTCCCAGTTAATGAGGTTTACCAGGCATGGGGACCACTGGGAAGCAGGCAAAACTAATTATTCCCTCCCTTCCTTACTGCTCCCCCTCCCAACACACACACACCTTGGCCAAACCTCTCCCTGTCTCTCATCAATCTTGTCCTGGCCTCCAGCTGGCTTGCATTAGCTCTGGTTTTCCAGCCCCCATGGCCGCTGCTGTAGCAGAAGGGTTGAGCCAGTCCAGGCTGGAAGGATCTGTCACCCGATCCTGGGTCTGTGCTGCAGCCAGTCTTAGAATCTCGCTCAGGCAATGTGATCCTGCCCTGCAGGAGCCCCTAGCCAAACCAGGGACTTCATGGTGAGGCTCAGAAAAAAAATCCCTCCTGTCTAGAGACCTCTGCCTAAGCCCCCAGTGACTGCTTCCACAGATTTCCAGTGCACATCCCACCCAAGCCCTTAAAAGAAGACCCTGAGGGACCTGCCTGAGGTCGTGATGGCAGGAACTCTCCAGAGTTCTGGCTTCTGTGATCTTGGCTGGCCTAGCTCTTCCTGGAGAAGTCTTCCTTCGGATCGTTGGATCTGTGTACACTTCTATGCTCATGTTGAACATGTCCATGGAGGGGCCCCTATTCGTCTTTAGACCCTCAGGACAGAAAGGGTCGGGGAAGGTGATTTTTAGACTAACTGTGTGATTCCTTTAACTTAGACTGAAGAAGTCACATTTCAGGTCATTTTGGAGGGAAATTTTGAAGAGTTCTAAGAATGAAATGTTCAGGACAATTCAAATAAGAGCAGTAAGCTTTCAAATGCCCTGTGTAGATAGCGCCACACAATTCGGAACCATGGTGGTATGAACCGACACCTAGGGACACCCTCCCATGGAACTTGGCTTTGCTCATTACAGTACTCTGCATGCTTCACCCAGTAGCACGGAAACTCAGGCCACCATACAGAGAACATAGGAAAGTCTGCATTCTTTCAACTGTTGAGAGATCAGGACAGTTCTGCAAAGACTGATATTTTCCAAATGGTTCTGTTATTTTAGCGCCTGGACCTTATGCACATCATTCAGACTGCTTTTCTTTATACCTCCTACATTATTTTACTTACTTAAATTTATGCATGTGGGTGTTTTGCCTGCATGTATGTCTGTGTACCTTTGTGTGCCTGGTGCCCTCAGAGGACAGAAGAGAGCTTCAGATCCCCTGGGACTGGGTTACAGTTGGTTGTGAGCTGCTGTGTGGGTGCCGAAAATCAAATCCTGGTCCTCTGGAAGAAGAGTCAGTGCTCCAAACCACCGAGCCATCTCTCCCGTCCTAGGCCTTCTAAATTATTTGATCCTAGGTGGTGGCAGCACTTACCTCTAATCCCAGCACTTGGGAGGCAGAGGCAGATGGATTTCTGAATTCAAGTCCAGCCTAGTCTACAGAGTGAGTTCTAGAACAGCCAGGGCTACACAAGAAACCATGTCTTGAAAAACCAGAAAGAAAGAAAGAAAGAAAGAAAGAAAGAAAGAAAGAAAGAAAGAAAGAAAGAAAGAAAGAAAGAAAGAAAGAAAGAAAGGAAAAGAGAGAGGGGGGCAGGGGAGGGAAGGAGGGAGGGAAGGAGGAAGGAAGGAAGGAGAAAGAAAGAGAAAAGAAAGAGAAGATTAAGATAAGATAAGATTTTATTAAGGTTCTGAGTGAAGACAGCAAACCCCACTTGACAGTTTGGTTTAGGTCTTGAGGGTGTCAGGATGTCAGGTAGTTGTGTTCTGCTGAAGATGAATGGATGTCCTTCCACAGAGAAAGCCGGAAGCTCAGAGGTGGCTTCTGGCCTCTGCAAAGTGTGCCAGCTTGTCATTAAGTTTCTGTATTTTTATCAAGGTCTTTCCAGGTTCTTAGTGATCTGCGTAGGACTGTTTTGCAAACTAAGCATTTTTATGCCTTTTGTACAATTATGGAAGCTGAGGTTTTCAGAAGCAGGCTGACATTCCTACAGCTTCTAACTTTCCTGCTGATACAGCCAGGACTTGAACATATGTTTGTAAGATTGAAAACTCAATAGTTCTTTTGTGTTTTTTTTTTTTTCCAATGCCTTTCAGTAGAAGTGTGAGGTGCCACACACCTCTGTTTGAGTGAAGGAAACAAATTCCCATTTCTTGTTCTCTTGAGTCCATTTCCCTGATGTTCTTCTTGGGAATTCAGAAAGCTGTTCAGGAAGGTTCCAGTCAATGTGTGTAGCACCTGGAGCTGTACCGCCTCTGATTTCAGCCACTGCCCAAGTGGGTAGTTCTGTGAGAGAGCAAACTCTGGTGTAGTTCAGATCTTAAGTATTCTACAAAGGCACTCCTAGGAGGAGGTAAATATGAAGGGGCGGGGCCTAATGGGAAGTCTCTAGATCATTGGGGCATGACTTTGAGGATCATGAGACTCCAAATCTCCTTCTTCTGTTTTTCGATCCTGGGACCAATCACAGGCTCCCTGTTCTGCTGTGCTGCCTGACCACAAGAAATGGGGCCAACTGATCGCTGACCAAAACATCCGAAACTGTGAGCCAAAGGAAACCTTTCTTCTTTCTAAGTTCATTATTAGTTGTTACAGTAATGGAAAGCTGACTAATACAGACTCGTTCTCAAAGCCCTACCTTGAGCAGGAGCCAGTCTCTCCAGATTCTAATGAAAGGATTTTTAGAGGCCAGATGTTTCCTGAAAGGAGACGGAGGAGGAGTGGATGGGGGGGTGGGGGAGGATGGGCTGGGAGGAGTGGAGAACGGGAAACTGTGATTGGGATGCCTTATGTAAGAGAAGAATTTATTTCCAACTTTAAAAAAAAGAGAGAAAGGAAGAAAGGTTTTCCATGTAGAGAGCTTGGGTAGAACATGCAAACCCTGCCTTGAATCAGAAGACATTTAGCTTCCCCTGGAACAGCAGTGTGTGAGGGCAGGCAGTGGGTAAAGATTCTAGCTATCTGTCAGATGGACGCTTCTGGGAAACATCCTGTGTACTTCTCACAAGGACTAAAAGAACCAACTCTCCCCCCCCCCCCATCTAATTGATAGGACCCCAAGAACACACTCAGCCTTTCCTGCGACCCACCTCCCTGTTCCTATTCCACGTTCCTGCTTCCTGAGCCTTTCACTGGAGCAGACAGCCGGCAAGCGATCCTTGTCCGTGTGCGTGGTTCGGTGTAATCGCAATCAAAATGGCACGTCTACACGCGGACGGCTGTGCGATGGGGAGGGCTGGTGGGGGTGGCACAGAGTGGCCGCAGATGAAGCAACCGGACTGGGATAGGTCAGCTCTAAGGGACACGGTTTGATAGGAAGCTTCTTCACCCCGAGACTCTTCATACGTACTACCCCTTAGGCTGTCAAGTTTCTGTGAGAGAAATGTCACGTGGCTTGAGAGCTCTGGAGACAGGGTTTCCGGACATTTTTGAGATCCTGTCTTTGTCTCCTGTTTTGGATGTTCCCAGACTGTCAGCCGGTGGGACTGTCTCAGGCAGCGACTCTCAGCAAGGTCTGTCTCGAAGCGACTCCTGGCCGTGGTTTCTTCTACGCGCTGGTCACTGGAGGGCTGTTTTACCTGATACGGTCTTTGAACCTGCTATCCTGCGGATCCTCGGCCTCTGTCTAAAAACAAAAGAGGAGCGTCTAACCGGCTGAGAAAATCGATTTAAACGCTTCCCGACAAACAGCAAGGCCTGACACGGTCGCCTCATTTTCACGAAGTGAGTCACACGGACCGTTGACCTCATGGGTGATCTATGAGCAAAGGCGCCCGGCGCTTACCGCTGGCGCGGGAATGGTCTCAGCAGGGTTCCTGGAACCCTGGCGCCAGTCAGGCCGCAGAGTGGGCCTTTTGCCACCACGAAGTCAGATTACTTCTCCAAGAAGCCACAGGCTTGGCTGCGAGAGTCCTCGACTGGTCGGTCCTATCGACTAATCCTTCGTTCTCAGTTACCGATTGGCTGGCCTCATCAGCCGCCCGAGATGCAGCTCTCCTTGGCTCTGGTTAGTCAACTCTCAAAGCCCTTCAGTCCCATTTCTAATCGGGTTAGCTCCTGCCTCATAATCTGAATCCGTGCTTCTCTCATAGCCCCCCCACCCCCCCTCACTTTTTTTTTTAATATTTAGAGGAAGGGGACTTGGAGACTAGTAATGTCCTAACCTTGGTTTTCGGTGGCTAAGCATATAGTTCTGAAGGTTTGTCAGCGTGCAGACCCCGGTGGCGGTCAGTGAGCTTACGATTTCATTGTCTACCTTCCGAGACAAGAACAAGCCCAGCGGCAGGTCCTAGCTGAGGTGCAGTGAGCTAGAGTCCCAGGAGGAGGAGGAGGTACCAGACTGGTACCAGAGGCTCTGAGACCCACACAAGACAGAGCTGACAAGACCATCGACTGTAACTATGCCGCGTGTAAAACATCTAAAAATTAGCATGGAAAGGTTATCTAAGAAAGAGACGTATACCTCGCTGGGCTTCAGATATAGAATTTGGGATGTGTGTTTATGCATATCATGACACTATCATGGCGCATGCAGCAGTACCAGGGAGGAAGGAAGAGCTAATGTATGCTAACGGGCAGTTCTGTGGGAGTCCACTAGTGTGACTGCCCAGTAACAATTATTATTCTAGTTTGTTTGTTTGTTTTATGTGTATAGGTGTTTCGCCTGCACGTATGACTGTGTGAGAGTGTTGGGTCCCCTGGAGATACAGACAATTGTGAGCTGCCATGAGGGTGACGGGAATTGAACCCAGGTCCTCTGGAAGAACAGCCGGTGCTCTTAACCGCTGATCTGTTTCTACAGCCCCCATTATTCTAGTTTTTAAATGCTTACCTAGTTGCAAGACCAAAACACGCCATATTGATAGAAATTAAAACTGTATTGGTTTCTAAAAAAACACAAGACATTGCCCTCGTAGTCAGATTCGGCTTTTGGAATTTACACTTCGTTTTGCAAAAGAATGTTTCCCTTGTAATTACTGCTTCAGAGGCTTTAAGTTAGGATATACTGTAAACAGGGAGTGTGTGTGTGTGTGTGTGTGTGTGTGTGTGTGTGTGTGTATGTGAGTGTGTGTGTGTGTGTGTGTGTATGTGAGTGTGTGTGTGTGTGTGTATGTGTGTGTGTGTGTGTATGTGAGTGTGTGTGTGTGTGTATGTGTGTGTGTGTGTGTATGTGAGTGTGTGTGTGTGTGTATGTGTATGTGAGTGTGTGTGTGTGTGTGTGTATGTGTGTGTGTGTGTGTGTAGGCCAGAGAAGAACTTCAGGTGTTTTTCTCTATTCTTCACTTTATTCCCTTGAGACAGAGTCTCTCCTTGGACCTGAAGCTGGCCATTTTAACTAGGGTTACTGGCCAGCAAGACGCTGGGATCTTCCTGTCTTTGCCTATCTACAACTGGAGGTTGCAAGGACATTTGGCCATATTCGCCTTTTACATGAGTGTTGGGGATTCGAACCCAAGCCCTCAGACTCGCAGAGTAAGCACGCTATCCACAGAACCATTCCCCAGCTCCTGCATTATTTTTCTATATGATTTAGCATAGACACATCAGGTCAGTGGATTGGGAGGACCTATGAAGGTTAGCCATTGCCCGTTTTGAGCTGGAAGAGCCTGAATATTAAGTAACAATCCCCAAGGACACTACTGCAGTGCACTAATGCCCTTGACACTTGACTACTGCTTAGCAGAGTCTATAAAAACATCAGGGGTTACAGAGCACTTAAAACCCCTCCTGATGAGTTTTTCTATTCTAAGTAGTTTGAATTTGTGCCTGCAGCATCTCCACCATTGTGTTCAGGTTGCAGGCTTGTGCAGGAGAGGAGGAGATTTTAGACTGGCAGCGGGGGTGGGCAGAGAGCTCTTCTGTCGTTAGGAAAAGATGAGAAAAGACCAGTGCATGTCTTGGACTCGGGAGACCAGGGAGTGGAAAGACAGCAGATACTCCAGCAAGTTCTGGGACAGCAAGGGGCTATTGGGCCACATTTTTTTTCCTACCCTGCTCTCTGCTGAAAATTGTGAGACTGGCATCTGGGAGCGAACTTCATAGGGGCTGTAAGATTCTAGAATCATCTGCTGACTCTGTGCAGGGAAAGTGAGGAGAGTCAGGACTCAGCAGGTCTACTTGAAGAGTCCCAGGGCATGGAGGTTACAGGAACCCAGGGTGTGAGGTCTGAGGAGCAGGCAACTGTGAGCTACATTAGAAAAGTAATCCCCAAGAGATGTCCTATGCTGAGAAAACAGACTGAAACAGGCCAACAACAGATGATGAAAGATAGGAGCTCAGGAAGGGGGACAACGTGGGCGGAGCCATCTCTTCTTCCATTGGACAACCCTCCCCCCATGCCACAGGTAGCAACTGTTCCTCTCCCTCTGGGTGTCTTCATAGCATCCAGGGAGAAGGGAGGGAAAGGAGCAGGGAGCCACAGGAAGTTGACTCAGGGGCCATTTTAACAAGAAGACCTGAACAATAAATTTCTGGAATCATTTCTTGGGAGACTTTAAAACAAGATGAAAGTAGCTAGGGAATAATAAGGAAAATTATATTTTCTTGCTCAGCGGTGCAGTTACACAGTGTACAGTGGGCAGTGTCATTGCCCTGAAGGCTTTATAAAAGCCAACTGTTTCACATCGCAGCTCCTACATAAAACTCTCTGGGTTGAAAGGATAATACGCTAAAAAAAAAAAAAAAAAATTTATGTCCTGTGCTGCAGAGCATATTGACGGCCTCTGATCTGCAGATTCTTCAGGGGGAAGGATTACCGGGCCTCATCTTTCATCCTGTAATTGATACAGCAACTGCCCAAGGAGACAGAGGTTCTCAGAGGCACACTGAAGCTGTGGTCCTGTTTGCATTTCTTAGTCCGTTCCATTAAGAATGGGCGAAGCGTCCGGCATGAAAACAACTCTCAAGTAACATCCAGAGGTGTTGGCACTGCAGCGGTAGACGAAACCGTCTAAAGCCAGACTGGCAAAAAAAAAAACGCTCCAACTGCGTTCGACGAGATGCCTACCGTGAACACGCCCGGTGCCTCCATTTCTGTGGTGTAGTCTGTAGTCTCTTTTGTCTTTGGGAAATGTTCTTTATCGAAATTAAAAATAAATGTTCTTTCAGGAGCTATCGGAGGCATCTGAAGAGTGAAATAGCTTACCAAAAAGCCTCAGCTCACTGGAAGCATCCCTCTCCCCACCATCCCCCACCCCCTGGACCGGCTTCATCAGACTCCAGCCTTGGTAATTTGTACAGATAGATCAATGGAGTGGTGTTTGATTGTTATAGTCTGAAAACTTGCTTCACACCTCCATGCTGATTTAAGTGAAGCATATTTTGTTCGGAGCCATGAATCTGCAGGATTCCTGATGCTTAGAAAAGGCATATGCCTAGTTATGATAAAAGCCCTTTAGCGCTGGGCTGTAGGCACATTAGACCCCACATGGAGGTCTAGCTTTCCCGCCAGAGGCCTTGCTGGGCTGAGAGACAGCCTGGAGTGCCCTTCCTTGTAGTTCTGCGGACTAAAGCACCTGCATTGTGAACTACACTTGCCTGGGCAGAGCAGACAACTGAGGATAGAACCTGACAGGAGGAGAGAGCCTGGGGACTGAGGACCATCTTTACTGGGCACTGGACAAACTCACTTAGCATTTCAGTGCTTAAAAAAAAAAGATAAGCTTTTTGTAGTATTCATGGAGGAAACACATATACACCTATAGTTTGATAATGCCCAGGTAGTAACCCCTCCCCCAAATCAATCAAGCTGAGCATGGCAGTGTCCCAGAAGCCTTCAACGTTCAGATCTGTCCAAGCTCTTTGGCGTTTCGCTAGCATGAGCCCTATGCTGACAGCTTGCGTCATAAACTAGCTTGCCCTGCGCTTACTAAGTTTTCATGTTGGAAGCATCCTAGGCTCATAAGAAACTGAGCACGCCCTGCAGAGAGCTTCTGTGTGTCCTTGACATGGCTCCTCCCCACATGGTACATTATAGAACCATAGGACCCAGGAATCTGATGCTGGTAAAATAATATCACTTAGTTCCAGACTCGAATGAGCCTTTAATGGTTTAAACACACACTCATTCTCTTGGTATTCTTGGTAGACTGTTCAATGACATTTTATCACATACATAGATACATGTAATTACCACCATGACCTGATACAGAAAAAAAGAAATCCACCATAAAATTTTTGGTCTGGGTTTTGACCTTTATCTAAACGTCAAGTGTAAACTGTGTCTGACTGCTTTCGGCTTGCAAGCTGTGCAGAGTTGCCGCCGTGTAGTCGGGTTCTGTCTACTTACTGCAGCCCCTCGGGTGTCTCTGCCGTGAATTACTCATCTGTTCTCCTATTGATAGATATTTGGTAGTTTCAAGCTTTTGTAGTGTTGTGAAAATTCCAGCACCACACACCAAGAAGGGTGTCCTTGAGGTCAGAAGGTTTATCCTTAACAAATACTGAAAAGTCAGTTTTCCAAAGTGGTCAGATGACTAACATCCCCAGCAGCCACTCACAGCCCTGCCTTGGCATCTTCGCCAAACCCTCCCGCTTTCTGTCTTTCTTCTCCCAGCCATTCAGCGGTGTTGCTTGCTGTATTGTGTGATGGATTTAGGGAGCCTGTCTTCATTCACGTGTTTGTATACTGTGACTTATTTGCTTCGAGTCAAAATATTCCCTTCTGAAGGGAGCAAGGAGGCTTAAAAGAAGCAAGGGGCTACTGAAGCTGTCTTAGTTCCCTTTCTATTGTTGGGATAAGACATCACGACCAAGGCCATTTATAGAAGAGTTTATTTGGTACTTACAGTTTCAGAAGGTTAGGGTCCACGATCATCATGGCTTAGATCAAAGGCAGGCAGGCAGGCAGGCAGGCAGGCATGGCACTGGAGCAGTAACTGAGAGTTTACATGTTGAGACACAATCACGAGCAGAGTAGTGGGGAGAGGGAAGGAGGGAGAGAGTGAGAGAGAGAGTGCGCACTCCGGGGATGATGAAACCTCAAAGCCCACCCCCAGTGATGCACCATCTCCAAGGCCACACCCCCTAATCCTTCCCAGACAGTTTCAAACACGTGGGCCAGTGGGGCCATTCCCACTCAAAGCACCACACCCACAAAGCTCTGACAGTTCCGTGATTCCCTAGTTCCTCTCCAGGGTAGCACGTACAGCAGCTATGCTGGGGGAGGAGACTCTCTGGCAGAGATGCCTGCAAGCTCTGTAGAGAGCACCGTGGACGCAGCTCTCCTGAGCTGTTACCCATGCTGGTTATCCAGTTGCCTTTGAGTCGCTTATGCACCCACATTCCTGTGAGTCACCCCTATGAGCTCCCTGGTTCATCAAGCTAGACTTGGATGAGCATGTGTGTGTGTGTGTGTGTGTGTGTGTGTGTGTCTTTGGTCTGTCATTGTTGCCCTATCCGGAGTAAATAGATGCTTGTCCACATCTCCCCAGGAAAAGTCCACAATGATCGGCTGCTTCGGTGTTATTTAGATTTTTCAAGGAATGCTTGTTTAATAGTTCCTACCATTAAAAAAAAAAAAAAAAAAAAAACTGCGTTGTCTTTTTTTTTTTCTTCCCTAACTGACTTGTAAGAGTTTGAACATGAACGCTTTAATGTACGTAGGCAATACAGTATCTTATCTCACTTTGAAGGCTCTTAATAAAATAGAATGTTTTTTAAAAAAGATTCACAACATAATTGACCAGAAAGTACAAGGTTTACACATAGCTCCTGTGCCCACATGTGCACAGCCCCTCCCACCATCAGCGTCCTAGCCCGGAGCGGTGCATTTTGTCATAGCCAACATACGAACGTCACCCTGTGGCATTGGGCTTCACCCTTTGTGTTGAACACCCTCCCGGTTTTGATAAATGTGTGACAGCACGTGTCCATCATTGAGCATCACACAGAATAATTCCCTCAAAGCCTTCTGTGTCTGCCTATGCTTTCTCCTGCCCACTCCTGACAGCCACCGGTCATTCTACTGTCTCCATGGTGTTCCTTTCTCCAGAACGCCACACAGCTGGAAGCATACAGGATCTGGGTCTCCCAAGTTGGCACTTGTCACTTAGTAAGCACAGAGCTTTTCCCTGTGTCTCTGTAACTCGATAGATCATTTCTCTTTAGCACTGAAAAAAAAAATTCTGTTCATGTATCAGCTCCTCTACTAACGGATATCTTGATTGCTTCTAAGCTGGGTTTGTTTTGCCAAAGGACAAACATTATTGAGCTCCTCGGCCTTACTTCTTT
The DNA here is from genome assembly GCA_026225945.1 of Cricetomys ansorgei. NCBI lineage: Eukaryota > Metazoa > Chordata > Mammalia > Rodentia > Nesomyidae > Cricetomys > Cricetomys ansorgei. Next base: position 2,973,894 of record JAMJFZ010002635.1, on the reverse strand, counting down.
TTCTCTTGCCCTGTCTGGGTTTCAGGGAGTCTCCTTGTCTGGCAGGCAGTCAGGGGGCCCAGTGTGCAGCCAGCAGGGGCATCTTTGTGGGTAGCAGAGGGGCTGCTGGTGGTTATTACCCTTCAAAGGAAGCTCCACAGGATGGACACCCCTACTTCCACTGCTGGTCAGCCAAGCCTCTTTGCCTTTTACTTGTGGTAGGAACCGCCAGCATTCGAGACAGGTTGTCAGACATCACACCCATAACAGCTCTATGACCAAGGTCTTAGCCATCTTGGAATCCAGAGCAATTTTACCGAGTTTTCTTGGTCAGGGTGTTACGGGCAGTGACGATGGTATAGTCCCCGGAGACTCAGGCTAGTTTGCCCTATCCATATACTTTCTCCCAACTGTGTCTAGAACCCACAGGGAGAGCAGAGTCCCAGTGGAGCCGGGCCAGTTGGCTGCCATATGTGAACTGCCCCTTGTGGATGTTCTCTCCGTTGCTCTCCTGAAAATATAGAGACCCTGGAAGGCAGGCATGATAAGGGGAGCAGCCACACTGGGTCATAGATCATGTGTTTCAGGGAAGCCCATATCATACAGAACACCAAGTCTCTGTCCCTACCCTGCCTACTGATCACAACCCACAGTGGCTAGTGTGCTGCCAAGCACAGCCTAAAGAACTACTTCCAAGTTTCCAAAATTATGAATGAAACTGCAGTAAACATCTGCATGCAATTTTTGGTAGATATGTTTTCAACCTGTCTGAGTAAGTATCATGAGGTATGACTGCTGGCCCACGTGGCGAGGGCATCTATAGACTTGTAAGAAACCACCAGGCTGTCTTCCCAACTGTCCTTATTGTTTTGTGACAACAGGCAGTTAAGGCGTTCCTGTGGCTCCACATCCTCAGCAGCATTTGATGACATCAGCTATTAGGGATTGTGACCATTCTAAGGGATATGTCATGTCCTCTCACTGTCTGAATTTGCATGCATGAAGACTGTATGATGCTGCCGGGTGGTGGTGGTACATGTCTTTAATTCCAGCACTCAGGAGGCAGAGGTGGGCAGGTTTCTGTGAGTTTGAGGCCAGCCTGATCTACATAGTGAGTTCCAGGACAGCCAGAGTTACAACACAGAAACCCTGTCTGGATAAAACAAAAACAAAACAAAAATGTATGATGCTGAGCTTCTTTCAAATGCTTATTTGCCATCTATATATCTTCTCTGGTAAGGTTTCTGTCCCATCATTTATCCAGTTTATAGTTCTGTTGTTAAGGTTTTAGAGGTTTCTTTAATTTTAATCCTCCCCTCTCTGTCTCTCTCTGTCTCTCTGTCTCCCTCTCTGTCTCTCTGACTCTCTGTCTCTCTCTCTGTCTCTCTCTCTCTGTCTCTCTCTCTGTCTCTCTCTCTCCCTCTCTCTCTCTCTCCCTCTCTCCCTCCCTCCCTCTCTCTCTCTCTCTCTCTCTCTCTCTCTCTGTGTTAGGGAAGAGGTAGCAAGAAGGATCAGCACCCCCTCTGTGGATGTCTGGTTGATCCAGCACCACTTACTGAAGACAGCCCACCTCCCTACGGTGCAGAGACATCGGTCACAAAGCTGGTGTCCTTTGTGAGTGGTTCACGCAGGTTCTTTATTCTTCGTAGCAACTGCTTAGAGGAGATGGGGGCCAGGACTGAGGGCTTCTCCTCCTGGCTGGCTCAGCAGAGCCCTGACATGAGACTGGCTAAAGCCAGTTGTCCCATGAGCTTTGGGATCTGGCAGATGGGCTTTTGAGTTGTCGCTGTGTGGCCTTGAATAAGCTTTAATTCTCCAAATCTGCTTCTACAGGCACAAGGATAGCGAACATGGCAGCTTGGCACTTGAGAAGCTGAGATGACTGAATGGTTAGTATTCCTGTTGTTACCTGTTACGACCAGGATGCCGATGCTGCAGCCGGGTGACACCACGAGATCATCTTAAGTGCCTTAGTTTCTGCACCCACCCCAGCCCCATTCCCGTCTGTGTTAGGAAGAACCTAATCTTGTGAGGACAACGAAGCGGGAAAGGCTCTAAAGACTTTGGGGAAGTCAGGGGAGCCCATTGCTTTGTCTCCTCGGGGCTTCCGCTTTACCCTAACTCTGCTCCTCCATGAGACCTCTCCTAACCGTGTTTCTTTCTAACCGGGGGCTTTCTCAGTGCTCGCTGTTCCAAAGTAGGCACAATATACGAGGCAAAGACAAGGTGGGCCAATCAGAAAACTCCATTTCTTCAGCTCCACTCAGTACATAATCTGAACCACGGCGGTCTAAGACGACCTTCGCTGAGCCTTTGGTTCTTGGCCATGTGGAATCAAGTGGTCCTGCCCTGTCTTCAATCCTCTTCATTGCCAATATTCTGTAACTTCTTGATGAGCTGTGACACTGACTTCTGATTTGTGCTAAACCCCAAGTTAAATACCTAGAGGGGCTTCAGAGGAAGCTTACCCCACCCAAAGGAAAGTCAGGCAGTCTGAGTGCTGCTCTTTCTCATTTGTCCCAAGGCAAGAACTTGGTATTTGAGAAATCGCTTTATTCACAAAGATATTTGCCACCCCGTTGCTTGTTACTGCAGAACCACCCAGCTGGGAAATAATTGTCCTAGGAGTGGCTGGGTATTTGAGGATGAGCTGGACACCCCTCTTCCTGTCCTTGGGGAGTTCTGGTCTACCCAAGAAAGTGGAACCAGAGCATTGAAGTAGAAGCCAATGCGAGTGTTGCACTGGGGGCAGAAAAAAAGAATCGTGAGAACACAGAAAAAAAATTAGTTTTTCTTTCATTTTTTTCTGAGGGAATAGATGGCAGTAGCATCTCCAGAAGTTCCAGATAAGAGGCTAGAATGTAATTTAAGGCGTTGGGAACAAAAGCATGGAGCCATCCGTACCCCTGAATTGTAGGGAGCATGACGCGGGCAGTAGGTGTATGGAGCATGCTGCAGGCTGCATTCAAGGGAGGAGAATAAAGACAGAAATAGTGGAGACGTAGGACAGCAATCGGAACAGATGGGCCAAATTCAAAGGGCCTCAAATGCTAGGTTAGGCGGTACTAGCTACACTTCATGGCAGTGGAGCGGGCTGGAGACAGCAATACAATGACTATGAGGGAACGCTCTTGGAAGATGAGTGGGATAAGCACAAGGATGAAGGTGGATCAGGCAAGAGCTGCTTCCAGTTTTCCAGGAAGGAAAGCATCAGGTTCAGGGCCTAAAGCCATTAAGGATAGAGAGAAGCAGAGTCCAAGAGCTAGTCAGGAATTTAGAAGCCATAGTCAAAAGCCTTTGTGGGCCGAGAGGATGTGGGTACTCCACAGAGTCTCAGATTTCTGAGTCTGGCAATTGCATAGATGGGGTATTACTGTATCACTTCCTGAGCTGAGAAAGCCGGTGTCTTAGTCACTGTTCGATTGCTGTGAAGAGAGCATGACCAAGGGAGCTCATAAGAGGATTTACTTGAGTGCTTCCCTACAGTTCTAGAGGGTGAATCCATGATCGTCAGGGTGGGTAAGGCTGGGAAGCAGACAGGCATGGTGCTGGAGTAGTAGCGGGGAGCTTTGCATCCTGATCTGCAGGCAATGGGCAGAAGGAGAGAGAGAGAGAGAGAAAGAGAGAGAGGGAGAGAGACTGAGATATTGAACCTGGCATGGGCTTTTGAAATCTCAAAGCCTATCCCTGGTGACTTCCCTAACAAGGACACACCCCCTAATCCTTCCCAAACTGGGAACTAAGCATGCAAATATCTGAGCCCATGAGGGCCATTCTCATTGAAGCCACCACACCCAGGGAGATCCGTAGCTGTAGACTGTAGACTGGGTTGTGTTAATATTTATGTGCTGAGGAGAAGATAGGTGCATAAATCAGAGGCTCAGGGAGAGACGGACGCTGCTGGCATTGTTGGGGTCTCTCCAGCCCCTAGAGCAGTGGTTCTCACCCTTCCTAAAGCTGCGACCCTTTAACACAGTTTCTCATGTTGTGGTGACTCCAATCGTAAAATTTAGGTTTGTTGCTGCTTTCATAACTGTAATTTGCTACTGTTACGAATCGTGATATAAATGTCTGATATGCAGATGGTCTTAGGAGAACCCTGCAAAAGGGTCGGTCAACCTCCAAAAGGCTCATGACTCATAGGTTGAGAATTGCTGCCCTCAATGGCGTTTTAAAAGCTTTTGGGGGCATGAGAGCTGACAGCAATTTAAGAGCACTTGCTGCTCTTTCGGAGGACTACAGCTCAATTTCTCAGCATCCACATGGTGGTTCACAAAACCTGTAATTTCAATTCCAGAAGATAGAGCTCCCTCTTCTGGCCTCCACGGGCATCTGCATACATGTGTGCACATGCACACACACACATGCACACGCACGCATGCACACACATAAATAAAAAAGGATAATAAATCTTTAAAAGCCTTTGGAGAAGAAGTATGTATCAGTGCCTACTCCAATAATCACCAGAGAGGCATTTGCTGGCAGATGGGAGCAGATCCAGAGGCCCACAGTCAAACATCAGGTGGAGTTCAGGGAACCCCACGGAGGTCGGGGAGAAAGGATTCTAGGAGCCAGAGAGGTCGAAGAGAGAATCAGCTAATGGCATGTGGCACAGAATCAGCTAAGCGGGGCTCATACGAACTCACAGAGACTTAAGCAGCAATTATGCAGCCTGCATGGGTCTGCACTAGATCCTCACATATTTGTGAAGGTTATTTAACTTAGTGTTCTTTTGGAACACCTAACAGTGTGTGTGTGTGTGTGTGTGTGTGTGTGTGTGTGTATGTAGCGGGGGGGGGGGTGTCCCTGACTCTTTTGCCTGCTCTTAGGACCCTTTTCTTCTTACTGGGTTACCTAATACAGCCTTGATATGTCTGTTGATACAGTCTGTTGTGGAAGTTTATTTTTAGTTATGTATAAAATGTTTTAGGCACTGTTGGGTGAGGGGCTAGCCTAGGTCTTGGCGTTCTGTATTGTTTGCAGATGTTAGATTTACGTGGGAGAAGTTGATTGCTTATGATCTGCACGTGCTATCGGTAGACCACCTGAGGGGCTCTGAATCAATAAAAAAACCTGAGGTCAGATGCTCAGGGTTACACTGTCGATGGAGTATAATTCTTGCAGTGATGGTGGTGCCCTCCGCTGAGGTCTGGCAGGGTTTACAGTTATGAAATATGCTTCCTTGTCTCCTTTCTGAGCTGCCACGGTAGGTGAACTTCTACAAGTGTCTGTGCCTAGTCTTATTGTATCTTGTTATCCATGTTTGGCTGGTAACCCTGGGAGACCTGCTCTTTTCTGAATGGAAAAGGAAGAGTGGATCTAGGGGCAAAGGGGAGGTATGGGGGGACTGGGAGGAGTGGAGAGAAGGGAAACTGAGGTCAGGATGTATTGTATGAGAGAAGTATAAATAAATTTATAAAAAAAAGAAAAGAGAAACCATGAAAGAGACAAAGAAGAGATGCCAATGAAAGAGGGAGAAGGAGCACTCATGGGGAGGCAGAGTGAGCACTGGTGGGGAGGGAGAAGGAGCACTGGTGGGGAGGCAGAGGGAGCATTGCTGGGGAGGGAGAGGTAGCACTGGTGGGGAGGCAGAGGGAGCACTGGTGGGGAGGCAGAGGGAGCACTGGTGGGGAGGCAGATGGAGCACTGGTGGGGAGGCAGATGGAGCACTGGTGGGGAGGCAGAGGGAGCACTGGTGGGGAGGCAGAGGGAGCACTGGTGGGGAGGCAGAGGGAGCACTGGTGGGGACCAGAGCAGCACTGCTCCTCAGTGAGAAGGGATGGCGGGAGCAGTTGCCTGTTCTCATCACTGAAATCCAGGCCTTGACATGCCTTGAATACAACAACAAAGCGGTCAGAAGAGGGTAGGGCTCACTGCAGGGAGAAGAGAATCCAGAAGGCAGGAGTAAGAAGGAAGTGAGGAAGAGGGCACACTAAAGGCAGACATGGCGTTGTCCCGCGGGTGGAATCCCCTCCCCACATGCCTGTCCCGCAGCCGCAGGTACCTTCCCTGGAATGCGGCGGCCTGCGGCCAGCTCCGGGCCAAGGGATGCAGCGGAGAGGGCAGCAGCATGGCGAGGGGCTGGGCCGTGGGTTCACGCCATCCTGGCTGTCTTTGGCGGGGAGCTTGGCTGGAAAGAGAAGACACGGGCAGTGAGGGGCTATGGAGGATGGCTGGGGAGGGGAGGCCATGACTCTCTTCTCCCTAACTCTCAGCTAGGACCCTTCTCTGGCCAGACTTGCCTCAGAATAACTTGCCTGGGTCAAAAGCCTGCTCTCTTCTCCTTCCCGTGCGTTGACTGTGAGTGGGTGGGTACACGCTCCTGCGTGCGGGCAGCCAGACTGAGCCTGTGTACATCTCTGGCTCCTGCCCGTGCCGGAGGCAGCCCTGAATTTTCTGAGGTGGGAGTGGACATGGGGATGTTCCTTCTCCAAGATGAGGAGTCAGAGTCGGAGGCAGGCTGTGGACCATCAAGGTCTGTCAGGAGCCCCTCCCTGTAAGCTGCCCACCACCTGGGCCCTATCAGACAAGCGGAGCTTTGCCTGGGCTTTCGTTTCCAAGGTCTCTATTTCTTTTCTCTCTTCCACCCAGCCCTTCCTTGGTAGCCCCCCGCCCCCCCCCCAAAAAAAAGAACAAAAAATTATGCTTTCTTCTTTCCTTTGTTTCCCAATCCAGCTGGGGCCAGCGAAAGCTTTGAAATTGGAGCAAGGCTCGAGATAGGAAAAGAGGGGATGCCAGCGTAGCTGGTGGGGGAATGAGGAGAGGGGAGGGCTGGCAGAGCTTCCAAGGCACTGGGAAGACTAGTACCGGCTCCCTCGGCCCGTCCAGCGTTAGTTTAGGCAAAGCTGACGATAAGTCTCAGTCTAGTGGTTTCTGAGCTCATGATCCAGGGGCTTTTGGAACATCTATCTCTGCTTTTCTACTCATCACTCAGTACAGAAAACAGCATTAAATGGCTATTTTAAGGACAGAATTTTTAGCCCCCATAGGTGGAGTTCAATGTTTCCTAGTGCCTAGGAATCCTGGATGTCTGAGATAGCAGAGACCTTGAGATATCTAAACCGGCACAGTTACTGCACCCAGAGGAGCATTAGTTCCCAGAGGGGAGACCCACACAGAGAGTAATCAAGCTAGGATGAGAACCGGGTAGCTGGCTCATTTACATAGGACTCTACAGCAGACATAGACAATGCTTTGCTGGTCCTTACCCAAAGGCTAAGTTGGATTCATAGTCAATGAAGGTCAGAGATGTCCTGAACATATCTCATGACAGATCTAAGTTCCACAGATTAGAGATAAAGGATGGGTCTGAGCCAAAGTTAAGGACCCATTTGTAAGAGGATTAATGGATGGCGATAATATAGTATCTATCAGAGCAATAGTATCTATCAGTAATGGAGGGCAGTGCAAAAGAGCATATGCGTTAGCTGCAGAACACCTAGCTCCAACCAGATCCAACCCTATGGCACCTTCATCAACTCATAACAAATGTAGAGCTGAAGCAGGCTTTGAACCTCTTGACCCAGCACCTCAACCACGCTTGCTACCTAGAATCTGGGCTCTACCTGTTTCTCAGCTTTCTCTTCCTCTATTTCATTGACTTGGATACGAGATGGCCCTCCTGTAGAAAAGGGTGATACCGTTTTTCCTTTGGTTCAGTTTAATAGGAAGGGAGGAACAATCTCTCCCCCAGCCATAGCGAGGTCGGGTAGCAGGTCGCATGCCTGTCTTCTAAACAGGTAACATTCACTAAGAAAGCTGCGTGTTTGCTGAGGGTTGATAAGCCACGGACCAGTGACCAAATCCAGCCAGCCACTTGACTATTTAAAGGCCACAAGCTAAGACTAGTTTTACATTTTAAATAGCTACATTTTAATGGCTATAAATATCCATTCAAAGCCTACAAGAATGACTACTTAGCTCTCTAAGGAAAAGTTCGCGTTTTCCTGGCTTAGATTAATTGTATCTCTCCCTGAAGTTAGAGGTTAGTTCAGCTTTCTCTGAAACCCACGTCTACAAGGAAGGTAGGTGGGTACCTGCATAAGATTAGGAAGGGGCAGGTTGCTAGGCCTGGGGAAAAGCAAAAGCACTAGAATCTGTTGTCAGGTAAGAGCCGTAAAAGACTGTGAAACCAAGAAGCAGCACTTTGGTAGGATTCATAGATTTTTGAAAGCCACTCAGAAACTGGCAAGTCATTCACAATCCAGTGTAATCTCAAACCGTCTTCTTCAGCACCAAAATATTGTTGTTTGTTCTGTGCCAGATACTACTAAGTACTTTCTGGTGTGTCTGTCTTCCCATAGATAATAATTCGTGCTTTCTGTTTACTAGGGTTCCTGTCGATTCTTGGCTTCTGCTGATTCATGTTGCGACTCATTCATGGCCTGTTGATTCACGTTTCCACTCATTCATGACCTCTGACATGGATCTGCTCGCTCATGGCCTGATGAATCATGGTTCTACTTATTACAATCCCTCCTCTGTTGCTTACCACTCTTCTTTGGAGGTCTTTCACACTCTGCTTCTACTACCAAAATAACAAGTTACTTTTACTCTGTGTCGTATTCAAAGATACTTTTATTGTTTTGGTTAAAAATTCAAAGACCCCTCGGGGAAAGACCCCATAGCCAGACCTTAGGCAGCCTCTGTCGGCTCAGTCCTTACTTCACAGTTCAGAGGTACGTTCTTACCTAACTAACCAGTCTCACAAAGCCTCTTCACATCGCTGGGCACACAAGCCACACTTACGGTCGGGCCCCCTGTCCATCAGTGGACAGCTACCGCAAAATTAAGGCAGTGCTATATTTTTGCAGATCATCTTGTCTCATACTGATTTGTTTGTTTTTAATCTTTCTGGTCTTTTGCTTGTATATTTTGCTTCTGATTTTGTGTTTTTATGGTGTGTGTGTGTGTAG
>JAMJFZ010002635.1:2795000-2960000 GCA_026225945.1 Cricetomys ansorgei | reverse complement strand
GGTGGTACGTGTCTTTAAGCCTAGCTCTTGGGAGGCAGAGGCAGGCAGATCTCTGTGAGTTTGACACAGCCTTGTCTACACAGCAAGTTCCATGCCATGCAGGCCTACATACTGAGACCCTTTCTAAAAAAAAAAGTGAGTTATATTCTATAACTATAAATAAGCAGTTGAAAGTTAAAACATACTATATATTCATTTCTTGACTTTGAATTATTGGGGGTTGAACCCGGGACCTCATGGCTGCCTGGCAAGTACTTTATCGGTGAGTTACATCCCCAGCCACAACTTAGAATGTAAAAAAGCAATGCCATTTATAATAGCATCAGAATGAGAAATACTTGAGATAAACTTAGCAAACAGCATGCAAACTTGCACGCTAAAATCTACAAAACACTGACGGGAAATGATCACAGTCTGCGGAAGTCAAGCGTTAGCCTGGGTCCGTGGCTCAGAAGGAGACAATGCTGTTCAGATGTCGATTTCCTCCCTGCTCCCTAGGTGTGAGGAGGAGCTTCTGGGAGCCTCCACTGCCCAGTGCTAAGAAGGTCTGCACTTCCCTCCTAAAGCCTTCAGCCTATGTCCTTCTGTATAGATGAGGTTTAACTGCAATGCAACGTGGGAACGTTTTCTTCAGGTCTTAGAGTCTGGGATTCCACATCTGATGGCCTGTATCTGATGGCCATTTTTTTCCTCTAGATTTGAGGAATTTGCTTCTGTAACTTTATTGAATACACACACACACACACACACACACACACACACACACATACATACATACGCACACATATATATCATACATTCTGTTCATATGACTATTACTTTCCCTTCATTGCTATGTGAATGTTCTAATTCATCTCTGCCTTGTCTTCAGCATCTGATATTATGTCTACCCCTTCATCCATTCTCCTTGTGAGGCATTCTACCCAGCTTTTAAAACGTTAATTTTATTTGTGTGTGCATGGTGTGTGCGTACAGGTACATTTGTCTGCACATGTATGGGGGTGCACACACTCATGTGCATGGTGAGACCAGAAGTTGATGTGAGATACGTTGCTCATTTTCTAGGTGTCTTATTTTTCCAAAGTCTCTCACTGAATATGGAGCTCACTAACTCAGCAAGACTAGCTGGCCAGAGAGCCCACCAGTCCCCTGTCTCTGCCTTCTCAGTGCTGGGTCACAACTCATGGCTTTTCACTTGGGTGCTGAGCTATCTCTCCAGCTCAGTCTACCAAGTTTTTCATTTGGCTTCTTGAGTGTTTCATTTCTCAGTTTTCTTCAGTGGATCTCTTTTTATTGAAATCCTCTTCCACACCTTGCATTGACTTGTTTGTTTCATTTGGTTGTTGTTCTGTCTGTGTGCTATTGCTGTGAAGAGACACCACGACCACAACAACTCCCCAAAAGGAAAGCATCTAATTGGGGATTGCTTCCAGTTTCAGAGGTTTAGTCTATTCTCCTCATGGGAGGGAGCAAGAAAGCACACAGGCAGACATGTACATCCAGATCCACGGGCAGCAAGAAGAGGGAGACTCTGGGCTCGGAATGGGCAATGAATCAAATGTTTCCTTTTAAATTTGTAGATCTGTGGGCCTGGAGAGATGGCTCAGTGATTAAGTGCACTGGCTGCATTTCCAGAAGACCCGGGTTCAATTCCTAGAACCCACATGGCAGCTCGCAGCCGTCTGTAAGTCTACTTCCAAGAGATATGATACCCTTCTCTGACCTCTGCAGGCATCCAGCACACTCATAATGCACAGAAATCCATGCAGGCAAAACACCCATACACATTTTAAGAGATCATTAAAAAAATAGATAGGGAAGGATACAGCCTGTTCCTATTTCATCATCTTCAACATGTCTTCTCCAGGTCTGTTTCTATTGACTGGTTTTTCTCTTTGCTATATGGGTAATGGTCTTCTCTGTATGTCTAATCATTTCTTCTGGCATTCTGGACATAATTATTATCATGTAGTTGAATGTCAAAAATTTTTCCTTGAGAGAATTTTTAGACTTCGGTGTATCTTGTGATTAAGTTACTTATGTACCGGAAATTAATTTGGGACTAGTTTCAAAGCTGAACTGGGCTAGTTTAAACCCCTTTACTCCAGGAATAATTTCATTTTACTTCTGAGATGTTATTCTTTCTGTGGATCAATTAATTGTCCTAGATTGTCAATGAAGTATGTCTGCTCTGGATTAGGTATAAAATTAATGCCTCATAGACCCATGTAAGCTTCAGGAATTGCTCGGTTTACACCACTTAATATTGCTTTGCCCAGATGTGTAGGTTTTCTGCACTATAGGAATACAGGATAGTATTCAGAAACTGTCTTAAAATACACGAATTCTGTAACTCTTCCTCTGCCTGTTCCCCATCTCTTCCCTACAGGTTCCAGTTACTGAAGCCTACTTGAACTTGGTCTTATCGCTTCTACTCAGACCACCGTGTTCTGTTTGCATGTCCCTTGCTGTTTCTCGTTCCAGAAAGTGGAGAAGTCTACTAAGGACCACTTTATTTTTTCCTTCTTTTGGGGACCCCAGCTTTGCATTGCCTTTTGTCCAAAGTCTGAAAACCTATTACACATATTTTGACCAAAAATTTCTAGTTGTTTAAAAGTTTGGGTATCAGGTGCTCTTTGTGGTGGAAGCAGAGACCACGGACGGTTCTAATTTATAAAAGCTCTTACTTTTTGTGTGTGTATACTGTTACATATCAGCTTCCAGTTACGTGGACAACATCTTCACGAATCATTTCAGCAATTGTTAATTAGAATGTCTTCCTGTTTCTTGATAGGTGGTGTTGCACTGAGAGCCATCCATCAACCCTTCCCACTCAACTCAGACACCCTTTGGGGATTGTTATAAATAATAACAGTCTGTATAACAACCAGAAATGTTTAACCAGTTGGTGCTCTGAGATCATTCTTTGAAACAATGTTGGCAGATGGGTGGGGAGACACACTATAACCAGTCACTTAGAAGTAACACTGGTTTTCCTGTCCTCTGATCGTAGGATTACAGGGACACTTTCCATAAATGGTCTCTTCTAACCCCCTTGTGATTCCCCTGACTATTATAAATATTATTCCAATTGTACAGTTGAAGCAGCTGAAGTTCAGAGTGGGTCAGTAATAAGCCAATACCCAGGATCAGAATCGAGCTTTCTATCTAACTGGTACTTTGCAATGCCTCCTGGTTGTTTTACCTGGAATCTTCTGGAACATTCTAGAAATTTTTCATTTCTGAGTTTTTGATGGAATTCCTTCCTGTTTTCCAAAACAGGTACAGATATTTTCAAGTTTTACAGGTTTTTGGTTTGGTTTTTTGGTTTTTTTGGGTCATTTTCCCTGGCTTTGCATTTTGAAAATATTGGTAACTTTGGGTTTTTAACTTTGTAAAAATAACCGCTTTTCCCACGCTATGTACTATGTCCTTAAGACAGATTCTTTGAGGTAAAAGTCTTCAGTAGAACTACTGAGACAAAGCGTTCGCTAGCGTGATCTGTAAAATAGAATGAAATTATTTTATCAACCGTGCAGCAGAATTCCGGCAACTCCACGGAACATTATTTTTAGTTGGTGTCTTTGGGTGAGCCAAAGTTTCAAGATATCTAATGGTGGAATTTGAGGCACAATAGCAAATGGGGCGGAGGAGATATTTTTGGGAGCAATCCCTTCCCTGTACCTCTCAAATCCCTCACAGACCCCCTCTGTCCTCAGGCAGCCCCCTCCCACCCCCTGCACATGTTGAGGAGGACTGGGCTTGGGGCACCTCTGCCAGGATCCTGCTGATCTATGTTCTTGCCTGACACTCGGCAGCTGTCGCACAGGCGTGGGCTGCAGGCGCTGTTCCCCATGGGCCGTGTGCAGGCCTCAGGCCGGGGAGTCTTTCCCGCCTAATCCGAGGGGCACTGGCAGTGGGGAGGGAGACAGCTGGGTGTAACTGATCTGCAAAGGAATGGAATGGTTCAGGCCTCCCATCACAGAGCTGGGCTGTCTGCAGGCTGCCCACTCCAGCCGCTGAGCCATTAACCCTTCCTTCTCTTTCCCTTCTTTCTGCTTTCGTCCTGGGAGTTGATGTCACCCTGTTCTGTCAAGTTCCAGGAAGCTCCTCAAGGAAGTGGCTTCCACGGCTAGGTCTGCAAATGGTAATGGTCCATCTTCAAAAGACTCAGGCAGGTGGAGCAGGTCCTACCTGGAGAGCTCACCGTCTTAGGAAATGGGGTTCTTGGGAGTCCCATGGTTGACCAGACAGTAGAGGCTGTGTGGTTAGAGCAGAGAGGGTTATCCTGGGTGGTGGGAAGAACTCACAGTGAAGGTGGGTGGTAAAAACCAGGTCTGGGGTCTGATGCTTTCTCCACTGTGCCTCAGTGCAGAGAGACCTTGACACACACACACTCTCTCTCTGTCTCAGACCAGCAGCTTCTGACTCCTGAAAACATGGAGTTTGGGCCAGCGAGATGACTTAGCAGGCAAAGGTGCTTGCTGACAAGGCCAAGGCCTCAAGTTCAATCAATGCCTAGAACCTACATGGTGGTAAGAGAGAATAGACTCCAGGATGTCCTTGGATCTCCACATGAATGATGGGTACACACATGCGCATGTACACATACAGACCATCCTCTCTCTCTCTCTCTCTCTCTCTCTCTAAATACATAAATAAGTGTTTTAAAAAGACAAACTTCTTTTCATTTCTTGCACCGTCATAGCAATTCATTAAATTCATTAAGTGTTGGCTGGGTGGTGGCACACACCTATTTGATCCCAGCACTCGGGAGGCAGAGGCAGGCGGATTTCTATGAGTTCAAGGCCAGCCTGGTCTACTGAGTGAGTTCCAGGACAGCCAGAGTTACAACAGAGAAACCCTATCTCGAAAACAACAACAAAAATCATTAAATGCTGTCTACAAGCAGGGATAAGAGAAAACTAAGTCTTGGGCAGGATAAATCACACCACTGTTCTCAGCCACTCCGACACCACAGTCTAGTCCCTCCTAATGCTCCCTGCTCCTTCGTCATCTCTAACTGTCCAGGGGCAACCGAGGCAGGGTGGCATGACTGTCTGGGACACATAGCTAACTCTTAGAGTCCTGAGCCCGCTGGATGGGGGTAAGCCAGGGCTGGCCAGGCCCTGTGCTCTTGCTTCTCTCTTGTCCTGGGCCCAGCTGGGATGGTATCCTTGGCTCAGAAGCCTCTGCAGTTGTCTGGTCCTTTCCCATCTATGATCTCACATGACCCTCATGCCAAGCCCAGGGTGTAGAACCTGTTGGTCCCCCTCACCATGAAGGATGGCTGCTTGAAACCTGTCAACGTCCTACAGCTTCTAACTGACCAGAGAGGGACCAGAGCTCTCTGCCCACTGCTTCTTCCAGATTCCGAGAGGCAGGGACCCACAGCACTAGCTACCAGCTGTTGGGACCCCTGCTCATCCCTTTTCTTTCCTGGGTGACCCTGAACATGAGGTCTGGTCTGACAAGAGTGGGCTCAAGGCTGGATTCCTCTACTCCCCAGCTGCACACACACCTCACTCTTTCTGGGCCTTAAATTCCTGTCTAACGTGAGTGAAGATGTTCATGTGCATGACGGAATTACTAGGAGAGTAAGCCCGCACGGCCCCTCTCCTGCACAAAGCGTGGATACAGGCTGGTAGGGCTGTGTGACGTGGGTCTGGTAGTAGATCCTGAGGGAGGGGGTCTGTGGCGGGGATTGTGCAGCTCTTCTGAAGGGCAGGCAGGGACTACCTAGAGAAAGGAAGGAACAAGTCATTCCAGGTATAGAAGGAGGGGTGGATTCCATGTGTGGAAGAACAGGGACAGAACTCAGGTTTGGCTGGCTCAGGGTAGGCCTGTCCAGAGGTGTGTGTGTGTGTGTGTGTGTATGTGTGTGTGTGTGTGTGTGTGTTGGGGTCTCATGACAAACAAGGGATGAGCAGCAAGCCTTGAGAGCAGCTTAGCCTTAGAAAATGGACTTCCCAAGGGTGCTAGGGATGGGCCAGCCTCCCTCCATGCTGGCAGCACAGTGCCACCCACTTTCACCCAATCCCTGGGCAGTCCAGATCCCTCAGCAGAGGGTTGGGGGGGCATCTGGGGGAGGATGCAGTTCCAGCTTGGAAGAGACAGCTGTGCAGGCCTCCTGCCTGCTGCAGGGGATTAACTGACACCACCACAGTGTGTTGGGGGGCACCTGGCTCTCCGGCTCACCCCAGCCTCCTTTAACTCCTTGCTGTCCAGGCTCTTCACCTTCAGGGTTACCAGCATGTTCAGACCTCTGTGTTTCATGTTAGAAATACAGATCAGTTAAAACCCTAGCCCAAGACACTTGGATTTGTCCTAATCCGCACACCAGCATATACCTCCATGACTCTGGGTTTCTCTCTACAAGTCCTATCTTAATTGTTTCATTCCAAACCACTGCCTCCTACAAAGAATAAAAGAATCCTTTGACCACATGACCCAGCTTTTCCTTTTGTCCTCTAACTTTTCAGTAGCCTCTCATTTGTCTCTGTTTCCTCCCAAGACTCCATCCACCAGACACAAATCTTCCTCTTCCTGGGCATGCAGATGGACTACATCCCCCAGCATCCCTTGCAGTTAGGTGTGACCACAGGCCTCTGTTCAGGACAGTGTAATGAGGATGGCAGAAAGCAAGCCACTTTTCATTTAGTACAGCATCTTCTCACTCGGTGATGCACGCTCCCTGAACCTCCCGACACAGGCCTGGCAGAAATGGGCATAGATACTGCGGGAGAGCTGGATGGGCCATGTGAAACTTTCAGACAGAGAAACTAGCATCTCTAGATTATTCTGGACACAAAGTTGCCACTACTCAAGCCCACCTATTTTGAAAGTTTATATATATAACACTCACACACACACACACACATACACACACACACACACACACGGGAATCTCCTCCATCCTTCCATGTGGACAAACAAGGAAAGACTAGAACTTGGAACAGAGGTGCTGCAAGGAGAGCTTCTCAGGGACGAAACGGGCTGGTAAACTTCTACCCTGTATTTCAACTTGAAACCATTCCTGAATTTGTCATCTGTCTTTGGCAAACCACCCAAACCTCAAGACCTTGGGGAAATGCAAAAGCCGGGCCACATAGGGATTGCAAAAGCCTTGGGGACCTAGACTTAGAACTGACAGGAGTGACAGACAAGGTGAAGAAAGGGTTAAGTGATCTGTGCACAGGATTGGCTCCCCTCTAGGTGAGGGCACTAAAATCAGCATGTCACCTCCAATTTGCTGCGGCCTGACCTTGAACGTGAATCATTCCATCACAATGTCCTCATTGATTTCCACAGGAAGAGGATTAAGCCCTGAAAATCAGGGCAGGGAACATGAGCCTGCACCAAGGAGAATGGGATGGTTCTGCAGCTCAAAGCCCCTCGTGTTTGCAAATACGTCACAGGAGTTTGCAGGCCGGGCAGCTACCCTGCTTGGCCACCAACCCTCTGAGTGACTGGGTTGGTGGTAGCCTTGTTCCTCTGCCAGTGGGATGTGTGGCTTCTGGGTTTGTCTCAAGTGTCCTGTGCAGAGAGAGGAAGAATCAGAGGATGGGGAGATGCTGTGAATATCCTCAGAGCCTTGGGTCCAGCCTAGCCTATGCACCTTCTTGTGCACAGTGACAACCACTGGGATCCTTGGAACTAAAGGGCTATTTCAGGACCAGAATCGCCAATGAGCTTCTTGGCTAGAATAGCCAGGAAGGGCTATTCTATGTATAGAATATAATGTACTCAGTTGTGACAACCCTTCAAAGGCACAAGACCAGTACAAGTGAGAATGTGTGTGTCCCACATACAGGCAATGAAGGATGTAGGTTCTTTGGGAACATACTTTTTTCATGTAACAAGTCTTGGTTAGCCCAACATATCAGTACACTCAAGGGCCGCGCAGTCTATAGTATGGCTGTGCCAGCTTATTTAATTGTTCCGCCATTGATAGGGACCTACAGTTGGTATCTACTTTCAAACTTAGGACAGAGCTATAGCTTGCACTCTGCTTGGCTTTCTTTGCTTGGGTTCCTTCTTTAGGTGCTGTATGAGTTTCCTGCTGCAGCTGCTATGACAAGAACCACAGACTTGGGACCTTAAAGCTGTGCAAATGTATGCCTTCCCGGTTCTGGGTACCAGGCTCCTTGGCCTTGACTTGAGCCTGTAAGGCCAGAAAGCCTGTGTTCTTCCTGCAGGCTCTAAGAAGAAGCCACCTTGTGTGTATATGTGTATGGGCATGTGTGTATATATATGTGTATGCCTGCATATGTATGTGTATGTGTGTGTGCATGTACATGTGTGTATGTGTTTGTGGGTATATGTGTGTATATAGGTGCATATGTATACATATATGTGTGTGTGCATGTGTACACGTTTGTATGTATATGTGTGCATATGTATGGGCATGTGGATGTATTTGTGCATATGTGTGTGCACATGTGTGCATGTATATATATGTGTGTATGTTTATATATGTGTATGGGTGCATGTGTGCATGTATATGCGCATATGTGTGTGCTCATGTGTATGTGTATGTATGTGTATATGCTATATGTGTATGTGTGTGGCGCATGCATGTGTGTATTTGTGTATAAATATGTATATGTGTGTGTGTGTGTGTGTGTGTATAGATCAGAGCTAAACCTCCAGCATTGTTCCTTATCAGAACATGGTCTACATTTTTCGATACAGAGTCTCTCACTGACCTAGAGCTCACCGATTAGGCTGGACTGACTGGCCAGTGAGCCCCAGGGATCGGCCAGTGTTTACCTTCTCAGTGCTGGGATTATAAACATGTACCATCATACCTAGTGTTTTTAAAAAATTTTCTTATGAGTGTTCTGCCTGAACTGAACCCAATCTTCCAGAGCAGCACTTGCTCTTAACTGCAGATCTGTCTCTTTAGCCCGCACGCTTGGCTTTTTCTGACTGAGGCATCTCCCCAGCTGTGGTGGTTTGAACAAGAATGGCCTCTATGCGCTCATGTGTTTGAATACGTGGGCCCCAGTTGGCGGAACTATTTGGGAAGGATTAGGAGGTGTGGCCTTGTTGGAGAAGATGCAGCACTGAGGGTGGGTTACAAAAGGCTCTTGCAATCCCCAGTTCTCTCTGTCTCGTGGGTGTAGATCAAGATGTGAGCTCTCGGCTGTTCCTTTACTCTGCCATCACGGGCTCTCTCTGAAACCATTAGCCTTTTCTAAGTGGCTTTAGTCATGATGTTTTAGCACAGCAATAGAGAAGTAATGAGGACACCAGCCCAGAAGCCATTTCTTGAACTCCATTTTCTAGAAGCTTCCGAATCTCCTGGGCAGTCACCATGTCCTCCTGCTTTAGAGAGCTTCACTCCATCCTCCATGTCACCCTGTCTCCTCTCTGACTCTAGCCTCCCTGCCCCTTTCTAAGGACCCATCTGAGCAATCCAGACTAATTGCCTCATCTCAAACCCTTAACCCTTTCACACCTGAAAAGATCCTTTGTCTGGAACCTCTTCACAGGTTCCAGGGATATGCTAAGTGCCTCTTTGGAGGGCCACGATGAAGCTACACAAGTTGCCTATCAAAAGAGTTTGTTTTCAGCCAGCTTTCCAGATCCTGTGCGTGTTCAAATCGGTGCCACGGCTCTTGTGTTTTGAGAGCAACAGGACACCAGTGTGGTACTCTGTCCCTGCTTCTTCCTATCTGCGCCACAGGGTGGGGCGCAGTTGTGGACGCCTCACCCCGATGTCCCATAGTGTAGGGCAGGCTTGATGATTTGTTCATCTTTCCCCGAAGTGGTTTAGCCTGGTTATTGGCCTTCCTGGGAGTAACGTGACAGCAGCACTAGGCACGTGGGCCAGAAGGGACTGGGCACAGGAACAGACAGTGTGTGTGGGGGGGGGGTGGTGTCCTGGGTGGGAGTTAGTGTGATGTAAGGAAAAACAGCCAGGCAAGCTGCAGAAGTCCAGTAGACGCCCCAGGACCCTCAGAGGGTCTTCTCCTCACTGCTGATACTCTCCTATGTTAAGAGAATCCTTGGAGATGCTTTAAAGACTTCTTGCAGTTTATTGATACACGAACAGAACCCAAAAGAGTTACAGAGGCAAAGCAGATGTGGGGACCATGCTGATACAGTGCCTTTACCCCACAGGGGCATCGGGGCCATGCTGGGACCCAGTAGCACAAGGCAGTGCCAGAAGGAGGGGATCTGCAGAGTGGCGTGTGGACAGAGCTCCCCTGGCTTTCAGGAGAACACTGATTGGGAGACAGGTTGGCAGTTGCTCAAGGCTGCTGGGGCTGCACGCTCACATGGCTGCACCTCTACCTGCAGGCACTCGCCATCAACACAATCACGGCAGCACTGAGACTGGAACTGGCTGAGCCAAAAACACGCGTGCATGCCCTTGCACAGACACACTTGCCATAGTCTTGGAGAAAAGGCACAGAACTTCAGGCTGGAACCTGAAGAGCTATAACCCAGAGCCACTTACAGGGGTGGGCAGTCCACCAACATCTGGGAGCTCACCCTTCACACATCTGCCAACCTCACTTGAGGGTGAGCATGTAGCACACAGAGGCCCATACCTGGGCCTGCTCTTCTAACTAGCAGAACATCAGGGCACCCTCTGAGGCTAGGGGCATCTAGAACCTACTCCCCAGTCTCTGAGAATAGCCCTATAGATGTCCACAGGCAGTCCTGAACCCCCCGCCAAGCCCACCATGCTTTGGGGAGTTCTAGCCCTCTTGACCAGGCCTGAACGTTAGTCTCCCTTTCTTTTAGTGTTTCTCCCATTGTGAAGACGGCCAAGAGAGAAGCGGGCCACCACTTCTTAACCCTCAGCCAGTGCTGGATTCTGCTTTGGTTGCAATGTATCAGGAAATTCTCAGCCCCTCCACCAAGAAACCCAAGCCAGAGGTCACAGATGCACCGAGCGCTCAGATACTGGGTCCTTCCTCCCTGACCTCAAGCCAAGTAGAGTTGAGCGCCAGAAGCCCTGAGCAATGGCATTTTCCCCATGGGTGTGGAGGGACTCAGAGAAGGATCAGGCTGGGCAAGGCGGGGGGGGGGGCATTCCAGTCCCTGTGGGTGCTGCTCACCGCTCCACACACAGCGCAAACAAGCTCTCCCGCCTCCAACCCCTCCCCTTAGTCACCTAGGCCAGCTGGGAGGAGAAGGTGAGTGTGGTAGGAGCGGGCCAGCCAGCCCCGGCACCCAGGCCTCAGGACCACTGGCAGGCACAGTCCGTAGGTTCCTGCACCGTGTAGGGCACCCAGGTGGCGTTGGTGGCGCAGAAGAGCTGCACAGAGCGGCGCTGCAGCCCCACCTCCCGGCAGCACTTGCAGAAGCGGGCGTAGGTGTTGATGTTGTGGTTGTAGATGCTGGCAGAAGGGCACCTCCCATCACAGGACACCAGGTTGACCTGGGGACCGGGCACATCAGCGAGGCAACCTGGGGAACATCCGCCTCTCCATCCCTCCCCTACCCCCGGCGACGGCCGTCCCTTCACGCACAGGGGTGTTACTCCTGCAGTCGTTCTTACGGATGGTCATGCGGATGGTCACCTTCTTGCAGGAGCGCCCATCCTCCTTACCTAGCAGGGGGTGAGGTGGGCAGAACAGTTGCGGCTCAGACTGGCATCGGAATGGGCCAGCTTGGGGTAGTTAATACCAGGAGAGAGGGTTCCTCTTCCAGGTTGGTGCCCACACTTGAATGGCCCTCTCCAGCAAGGGGAAACCCTTCTAACCCAACGTCCTAGAGGGAGGTGGCACCAAAGAAGGCAGCAGCAGGAGAAAGTGAGACAGGGCAAGGCACGGGTGGCTACATAGCGCCTCGGGGCTCTGCAGTGTAAGATCTGAGACAAGGGCAGGCTATCCCCACACCCAAGCCCCAAGACTTATCTTTCATCCCTGTTGGAGACCCTGGGTACATCTTCATACTCTCTCTGCGCTTCAGTGTTTCTACTCTACTCTACTCTAGCAGTAAGACTCTGCCATGAGTGGGAACCTTAGGCCCAAACAGGATGCTCCACACCGCAAGATCCACGGGGATTCCAAGGCTATCGCGCAGGGGCCGGGGATGGGAACTTCAGTGTGGTTTCTTCTGCCAGGATCACACCTCTCCCAGACAAACGACCGCTCACAAGACTCTCTCTCGCCTTACCTCCTTGAGCAGTTTCCTCCACGGCCCCCACAATCCCCTCCGAGACCTTTCTAGACCTCTCTACCTCCTTCTGGAGACTGCAGTTCTCTTCCTCAGCCCTCCCTGACCTGTCCTTGACTTATTCCGTGTCCCAGGCACAATGTGTCTGGCCAGAGGCACGTCTGTAACTTTGTCATGGAGGCTGAAGCATGTAAGAGTTAGGGCCTCCTCTCTGTGGCCTTCCTCTTGCTATGTGAGTTCTGTCCTCAATGCAGACACTCTCTTCCGTACCTCAGTACAGATGTGCGGCTGTGGACTCTGGTTAGATAAGCTCTGCCAGATTCCCTATGACTCTGACTCCGCAGAACTCAAAGACTCCATCCTATAATCTACCATACCTGTTCTTCCACCCCTCCCTAAAGTGACAACCATAAAGGTCTTCTTTATGCCACGCCCACAGCTCCCGGGCCAGTGGCTGGAACACTCACTAGCTATCTGATAGATGTACGGATTTGTCCCGCAAGCCCACCGAACCCACGAGAAACCAACTGGATAGAATCCTTTCTCTTAACTTCTGAGACTCAGCACAGAGGGGCAGGGGAAGAGAGGGCTACCCTTGCCATATGTAGTTAAGATGCTGGTGCTGGGTATTCAGAGTTCCGGAAGCAAAGTGTGAGTGTAGAGGTTTCTCTCTGACAGCCAGGGGTCTGGAAGCCTACGTCTCCCTAACGAGGCACCTTCAAGACCAGGGCTCATGGCCACAGAAGAGAATCAGTGAGGGGACCATGTGGACTGCAGCGTTCTTCCGGGACAGGAGACAGGATGACTGCACTGGCTATAGTTGTTTACCTCCAGCAGAAGCAGAGGCCTTGTGTCCGGGACAGAACTCATGAACATGTGGCGTTGGCCACCTGATTGTTCGTGCCAGTGCCATGACCTTCAGCTGGTGGGTCATCTCTTTGTCTACTGTCTACCTGAGAGCTACCGTCATAGACACCAGGCTGGTAACATGGCCCCTTGGCCACCTATGTCCCCCCCTCCCTCCTACACACCGCACCCTGGGTCTCCACAATGCTCACTCACACGTCCTGCAGCATCCTTCCAAGGATGGGACCACAGAGCCACCGACCTAGAGGGGGAAGAGGAGGGATGGGTGGGGAGCATGTCCCAGGTCAGGAACCTGGGCATCCCAGAAGGATAGCCACAAATTCTAGGCCAGCCTTGTCTATATAGTGAGTTCCGGGCTAGCCAAATGCAAAATGAAAACCTGTCTCAGAAAACAACGAAATAAATAATAATAAAGTATCTAAGATGCTCTTCCTCCCATGGTACCCCAAGGCAGGAGCAGCTCTGCAGAAGAGACTGAACCCAGGGCTTCCCGCATGCTAAGTAAGCCCTGCACCTGCTGAGCACAAACAAGCCCCTGTGGCTATTATCTAAAGAGGCAGAATCTTCAAACACCGATCATTAATCTTAGAAGCCTTGTCAGTTCAACTGTAACCCCCTAGACCTCCGGGGTTCCCCCTCTTCTTTGAGTTGTGTTCACACCAATGGCCCGCTACACCAGGCTGGACCTACCATCCTGTCACAGGACTAAACTATACTTCTGCCTGCTGCACCTATGTACAGGAGTGTGCCTATCTGCGGGCATGTCCGTGTGTGGTATGCGCACCGGTGTGCTGAACGTACTGACATCCCAATGGGGTATGAGTGACCGATGGCTGGACCCGGGTCCTGGGACACATGACAACCTGTATGCCTTGGCATGTGGTCATGTGATGTTTGTAGGTATGACATGTGATTGAGAAAAAATGTACATGGATTTGGCATGTAGTGCTGACACAGGTCCGGAACACAGGATGCGGACCCAGATCCCCCCACCAGTGAAACCTTGGGTTGAAGCCTGCTTCAGGGGACGGAGAAGACACTGACCTTGGCACACTCGGTTTCATTGAGCGGGGGACAGCTGATGGGCGAACGGACAAGGACTGCACCCAGGGACGTGCTCCCGCAGTGGTGGCGGGCACAATCTGCAATCCAGGATGCTCCAGGCTGGAGAGCACACAGGCGGGCGGTGAGGACTGCTGTCTGCATGGGCCACACGGCCCGAGGACAAGCGCAGCCCAGGACCTGGCGCTGCTACTGCCCCTTGTATACCAAGCCCTCGTCTGGGGCCCAGAGAGGACCCTGGTCTTACTGTCACTTTCGGGGACCCCTTCCCAGGTGGGCTTGGGGGCTGTTTACCGAGAACAGGGAAGTGGTGCCATTGGGGAAGGTGAAGAGGCAGGACACGTTCCTGCAGGAGCCGCAGCAGGCCGCCAGGTCCCGGGGGTGGTCATACTCCTGGTTCTGGAGGCCAGGGCAGAGAAGGAGAAATCAGAGGAGTCTCGTGCCTTCATCGTCCTCTAGGCGTCTGATATTTGCTTGTCTTCGATGGAGCCCGGGGCTCCAGGAGGGCCTCTATAGGTGCCCAGAAAGGAGACCCACAACCTCCCTCCACGGCAACCAGGTCTTTCCTGTCTTTGCCTGAAGCCCCATTACTATGAGCACCTAGATCTAGCCCCAGGGACCCAGTTTGGGTTCCAGGCAGACCTCAATTTGAATCTCTGCTGTGCTTTTGATAAACACCTCGACATCCCTAAGTCTCAGTCTTCTCCACTGAAAGATGGGCATCATTCTAACCCCTTCTGTCCAAGTGGTATTTATTTAGACCTTGGTAGAAGTCAGGCTTCTTCTACCTTCCCGGGGTTTAACTTAGTCCCTTTGCTCCTGCTGTCCCCTCCTGGCCCCTCCCAGCTGGCTCCTCCCCACAGAAGTCTCTGATGCCTGCTCCCTAAGGCGACCCGCTGAGGATCTGCCAGCCCAGCCCTCCCCTGATGCCACACACTCCACAGCGCCCCTACCGCCTCGCAGTGCATGTCACAGAGGACAGAGGTGATGTTGATCTGG
This sequence comes from Cricetomys ansorgei, assembly GCA_026225945.1. Lineage (NCBI taxonomy): Eukaryota > Metazoa > Chordata > Mammalia > Rodentia > Nesomyidae > Cricetomys > Cricetomys ansorgei. Next base: position 2,944,934 of record JAMJFZ010002635.1, on the reverse strand, counting down.
TAGAAGCTGGTGAGAGGGTCCAGCACGTCTGTGCACCGGGACGTATGGCACACGCCATCCGCTGAGAGCTCTACCACAGTCTGGCCCGGCTGCATCACCCCCAGCTCGCGGCTCAAGCACACGGCAGCTTTCACTGGATGGGTGTGGGGGAGGAGCTGTCTCAGAGAGCCCAGCCACCCACCCGGCCCCTCCCGGCTGGCCCACCTGAAGTTCACCCCCCCCCACACACACACCATCCCCTTCCCACCCACGTCTGTCCGTCCCACTCACCGCACTCGTACTTGGCACAGCCACACACGTTCTCCATGCTGTGCATGAACTCTTCATCCAGCTGGGACTTTTCCCACTGGGGGTGACAGAGGACGTCAGAGTCCAGAATGGGCAGCCCAACCTCACCCCCAGAAACAGCCTTCCACTGAGCCTCGTGTGTAGCGGGCGGGAAGAAGGCGGCAAGCCTGGGGTGGCTCGGTACCCAGGAGCTCAGTACTCTCCCCACCGTCCAGCCTCCTGGCCTCGGCAGAGAGCAGCCATCACAGAGCCCCCCTTGGCCTTACCCAGGTCCTACTTTCTCTGCCAGTTTCAGGGAAGAAGAAGCGTCGGGGAGGGGGGCTCAAGAAAGAAAAGTGTGCTGGGACATGGCAGGGGTACGTGGTCCTGAGACAGCCTAGCACCGTGTCACACACAGGCCCTGCAGCCTGGAGGTTAAGGACTCACGAGATTCTAATCCTGGCTCTGTGGCGTACTGGCTTCATGACCTTAACCTTGTTTACATAATTGAGATCATCACAGGATCAATATCTTGGACTTGCCGTAACAATTAATAAGTTCATAAAATAATTAATAATACATAAAAAAGGAGCTGGGAAGGTTCAGGCCTACGGCCAGGTCTCCGCAGCTGCCCCTGTGATACCACCGGTCCCGGCACTGCCAGCATCTTAACCGCCTTAGTTACCATCACAACCACCTTCATCATCTTCACCATCCTGACCGTCCTCCCTACCGTCTCCATCCCCACGGTCACCGCCACCCGCAGGATCAGTGTGCCGATTCCTCGGCACAGTTCTGTCCCATGACCCAGCCAACTCTCCAAAGACAGGTCACAGTGCCCAGAAAGCCAGGGGCGGAGCTTGGGACATGCCTGCTGACTTGAAACCCAGGGCTTCCCCCCAACAACTCCCTGCTAGGTTAAAGGAAGAGCCTCCAGGAGAAGGGAAGGAGAAGAGAGGAAGGGAACAGAGGGATCAGACCAGTTAGGCTGGGGAGAGGCGGGGTCTCCATACCAGATGGCACCTGGGCACCGGGATGGCGTCACAGTCACACTCTGAAAAACAGAAGAGGCCGGAACACACCGCACCAGGCATGTTCAGACCCGTCACCGCAGATCAGCTCCTCTTAGGGCACAACTCGAAGCCTAGCCCACCCCAGGGAGATGGGCAGAGAAGGATGGGCCAACTTTCGCCCCAAAGAGATGCAAGTCCCTTGCATTTGCATTCCCGGTGCTTGTGGTCCAACAGCCCCGCTCTGCCCCACAGCAGCCTTGACTGTGGCGGGGGAGCTGAGCAGAGCTGCCCGAGGGTCCCCGGGGCTAAATAAGGAGACACCCGTTTTAGGTTTGAGGACCAAGGTCAGAGCAGCTGAGAAAGTCTCTTCTGGGTCGTTGGCTCCTCTAACAAGGGCATCTAAATGCTCCCTGGGTGGCTAGCTTGTTCTGTGCTCCACTGATGATGTGTGGAATAAAAGTGAGCATGACCCTGCCTTCATGAATTGCACATTCTAGTGCAGTCTGGAAAAGGCGCCTGGAAGCCAGCAACAGAGTAACTTTCAAGGCTTTGTATAAAGCTCATCGCTTTTCACTACCAATCGAGAATACTCCTGTTAGCTTCCCAAGAAGATCAGAGTACACGGGCTGTAGGTACTATCCGGTGACGGCAGGAATAACACTTTGAGAAACCATTTGTGACCATGGGGAGGAGTCTGTCAGCCCCTGCACGCTCAGAGTGAGGCAGAAAGAGGGGAGCCCTGTGGAAGGCCTGGGGAGGCTGATCTCAAAGTTGACGATGGTGGGGGGGCTCTTTCCCACCTGTACCTGACCAAACCTTACCACAGGACTTGTAGGGGCAGCAGCGGTCTGGGCTCCACACCTCCACCAGGGACGTGCCCAGGCCACAGTGTACCTGTGGGCAGCGGAAGCTCTCACACACTGGGGAGCATGCGGCAAGGGAGGGAGACAGGTAACGAGTTAGTCTTAGACACTTCAGACTTTGGAGATGTTCAGACAGGGTGCATCCTGGTTCCTGCTTAGCCAACTACAGTGTACCCATTCACCCCAGGACCAGAGTCTCTCAGAGCTACTGCCTCTTCACACAGCCTCCCCGAGCCAGGCTGGGGCTCACCACACTGATACAGAGGGCAGCAGAGCGCTGTGGTATTCCTGTGCACGGTGAGCGCTTCTCCTTCCTGACACTCGGGGATTGGATCTGGGCACTCGCCACAGCCTGTGGGGACCAGAGAGTCACCGCTGCCATAGAAGTCCCCCTCACAGTGAGGGGGCATGGCACCCAACCAGCCCAAAGCAGCACGGGGAGGTGTGGAGGGGGGGTCGGATGTGCTGGCATCAGAACCTATACAGTTCTGCCTGTGTCTACCTATAATCCAGCCCTGAGCACACGCCAGTCGCTAGTGCTCGTAACCTAGCACTGGGCCTGTTTCTCTTTGTCCCATACTGCTTTCCGGATAGTGGCTTCATCTTTCTCCCTCCACCCCTCTCACACCAACCCGCCTTGAGTCACCCCCAGAAGTGGGAACGCGGAAGGGGTTAGTGGGGAGCCCACAGCCACCCACCACAGAAGTAGGAGGTACAACAGGAGTCCCCCAGGCGGCCTGCGATCAAGACCTGGTCCTGGCGACAGGCGGGGACCTGCTCGGCCCCACACAGACCGGGGTCACACTCTGAGGAGAGAACGGAGTGTAAGGTTGGAACGCAGGCCCTGCCCGGCCCTGTCCAGGGAGCCCAGGACTCAGAACCCAGAGCCCGGCCCCAGCTTCTCAAGCCCACCCCACTCTCCTGGCCCAACCTCTTACCACAGCTGTAGCTGGGACAGCAGGAGTCCTCCTGGAAGTGGGTGACGAGCCTGTGGCCCGGGCGGCAGGTGGGAGCGAGGCCCTCACACAGAGTCTGGTTACACACTAGGTGGCAGGCCACACAACCTGTCACCCGGAGGCCAGTGTCCTCGCCGCATATCCGGACACCTGGGCTCCTTACTCCGCCCCGCCCCATCCTGCTCTTAAATGGCTGCCTCTGAGGATTCTACAAGGCTGGGACTGAAGAGCAATAGACTAAGGGTACCATCGAGGGGTACTGTGTGCCAGTGCTAACATCCGCATGCCAAGGTGGCGGCCAAGAGCAGCCTCACATTGCAGGAGAACCAGCCATGTTGCAGCCCATGATCTGTGGAGTCTACAGGGGAGAGCTGACTGGGATGTTGGCCTTAGGCCTGCCCACTGCACGCCAACTCAAGCCTCTACTTCTGCACCCCATCCCGAAGCCTGGTTCTCTATTTTCTCCAGTGAACACCCCCAAAAGATGCCTTAATCTTCCAGGCCTTATCCCAGTTGTCACAGTCACACAACAAGCACAATTGGAGCCTGTTACTAGCTTACAGTTGAGGGCCAGGGCAGTCAGGAGTGGGGCTCACCACAGACACTCCCCAGGCAGCAGGGATCCTCCGTGGGCTGCAACAGGACCACTTCTCCAAAGCGTGGGCAGCTCTCAGGCCGGGTGCCGGGGCAGTCCGGGTCCACTGGTGTGATGGTGTCTGGGGCATGGCACTGCTGCTGGCAGCAGCCGCTGAGGGAGCTGTTCCAGGTTTCCCCCAGGGCACGTGGCACCCCTGTGCTGTCAGTGCAGGCTGCAGTGGGGGGGGGCACAGGGGACTAAGGACCAGACTGTCTCAGGCTAGGATCCCTCTCACCTGAACATGAATCACCCCAGGGCAAACATGGAAGGATGCAGAGTGGCCTCTGTGGTGGTCTGTGGGGAGCAGAAGCCTCTGTGTGAGCCTGGGCTTGGGGGACCCTCTGGAGCGGGCAGGGACCTACCACATTTGTCCTCAGGGACGCAGAGTGCTGAGTGTCGCCGGTGCAGAAGGGTACCCTGGGAGCACACGCAGCCCTCACCCAGCACTTGGCACTGCTCTGGGTCCAGTGGGCCCAGTACCCCATCCTGGCACGTTTCAGGGGGTTCACAAGCTGCCACACATGCCTGGTAGGTAGAGTCGCTGGAGCACAGGAAGGCTGTAGGGGTACAATGGGCATCCGGCCTCGTCTAGTTCCCAGGCAGGGATCCCTCTGAGGTCAGCCAGAGTAGGGAGGGGTGAGGAGGGACACAGAGTATCCACCTTGCCTAGGCAGAGTGCTTACATCTAGGGCTTAGCACTGGACCTCCTTCCTCTAGATAGAAGTCATCAAAGGACCGCCTCCCTAGCCCAAATGCTGCTTATTGTCTGCTTTTCTAATAAAGTTTTATTAGAACCCGGATGTGCCTATTCATTTGTATAAATGTTGCTGGTGTTGCTTTGGTGTTGCTGCTGCTGCTGCTGTTGTTGAGTCAGGATCTCATTATTTGAGGCAAAATTCATCTTCCCGGCTCAGCCTTGCAAGTACTAGAATTAGGTGTCAGCCGTCAGGCCCCATTCATTACGTATGGCCTTTGGCTGTCTCTGAACTGCAAGGGTAAGGCAGAGTCCTCAAGTCAAAGATGATGCGGATCACGCAGACCCAGTATTTACTATCTGGCCCTTTGGAAAAGTTTGCCGACCCCTGGCTCTAGACCCTGTCTTCCAGGAGTCTTGACTGGAGACAGCAGATCTGGGGTTATGGTCCAGTACACACACTCTGCCCGGGGGAGTCCTTCGGGCATTTTGGAGATCCTGTTGTCGGGACTCTATCCCTCACCAAGTGAACCTCAGAGGGGGCCCAACACTTTCCCCTGTGTGACCAGCTGGATTGAAAATTACTGCTGAATCGGAGGGAAAACATCTTTCTACACATGACACATATTGTATTTTGTATCTCACTCATTTTTTTTAAATGCTGGGGTTACCCTCCTCAAGTTGGTTTCCTACCCTCGGTGTCAGGGTCCACCGTTTGAAAAATACTACACTGTGTGTTTTGAGTCTTTTTCTTTTCATCTGTCATATGTAGACATGGCCTTTCCAGGATCTGTCCCCAGCCTTTCTGGAAATCAAAATGCTCTACCTCTGTCTGACCCTCCTCTAAAAGGATGGCGGTGAGGAAGAAGCAAGTCTCATTTCTGTCTTCAAGGAGGGAGGGAGAGATTCAGAGAGAGAAAGGTGAGCAGAAGTTAAGCAAAGGGAATGACCAGCCAGTGATCACGTGACAGGCAGATCCGGAGAAATGGATCCCCATCATCGACTCTTGACTCAAAGCACCTTAGGAGGGGGCAGTCATCACTGTGCCCGTCGTACAGAGAAATGATTCAATTAAAAAACAAAACAATAAATTAAAATTATCGCTTACTGCTCATCAATATGAAGAGAGCAAAAGAATTTGCTCATTAGCTAACATCAAACACGCTGTGTGTAACAGAGTTTAAAGACGAGAGTAAAATATTTAGAGGCTCATTAATGTAAGCAGTGAGTGGAGAGAAGGCTGGGCTCCGGAGAGCACTGACTTCAGGTGGCTCTGGGAGCGAGAGAACACAGGAGAAGGCGCCCTGCCCCCACTCACGGCAGTAGTCAGAGCCCCGCCACTCGATGCACACGTGGAACTTGTGGCACATAGCCACATACACGGTGAGTGCCACGCACGGCTGCTGCACATACTTGGTGTCCCGGATCCACAGCTCGCAGAACGACTCTGGGGGGACCTGGACAAATGCATTAGACAGTGCCACCGCCCCTGCGCCCCGCGTCCCGGGGCCCAGCTCTGCCTAACCCTGTCCATAGACCACGGTGTCTCTGCAGGTGGCTACTGCCCTCCTCATCCCAGGAAGCCTCCCCACGCTGCGCTCCACGGGCACCTACAAAGCGGTGGCAGGCGCTGAAAGTGCGGTTGGACACCATGCGGAGGCAGGGCGAACAGTCAGCGGTGGCGCAACTGTCTGGGCGGAAGCGGGTCTGACCCTCTGAGGTCAAGGAGCTGGGCACCTGCCAGCTGTCCAGAAAGGGAGCAGGGTCCTCTGCCTCGCCCACCACAGAGCCGTCCTTCACGGTGAGGTCATTGGCTGCGTCTCCATCACAGATACCTGGAAGGGGGATAATGGTCCCAATAGATCCCCCCCAAAAAAACACTAGCACCCCAAGGCCTCCGCTCTCACTCTGAGCAATCATCAGACAGTTCTGAAAGGTGTTACTGCTACCTGCCATGTGGCAGACAAGGAAACTGAGGCACAGGAAGCCAGGGCATCCTGTGTAGGAAAGTACACACCAAAATATTTAGGGATAAAGACACAGCGTTTTGAACTGATTTTAAAGTGGTTCAGAGATACACGCATACATACATATACATGTGTATTACATACATATACATGTGTATATATACCACATGTATGTTGGTGTTTTATGCATGTATATTAGAGAGAGAGAGAAGCAAAGCGTAAACAAGCTATATCGGAGTAAAAGGCAGTGGCAAACCTTTATTCTACTTTTTCGGTTTCAGTGTCTGACAGGTCAGAATGAAGTTATCCCCCAAGAACCTGCTCCTAGCACCAAGCTCACCCTAACAGCTCCTTCCTTTTCTTTCTTGAATTACTCATCCATTTTCCCCCAGACTCTCTCGCAGTTGGATGTGACTGTGTGACAGAGTCCCAGTCAATGGCGGTGGGGAGTTAAAGTGAAAGGTACTTACTACCTTGTCCATAGACCCTACCATTTCTCTCTGCGCAGTTGGGAGCGCGTGATGAACACCGAAGAGCCATCAGAAGGAAGGAGTCTGGGGGGCGTCACTAGTCATTTGGGAAATCGTGTTCTCAGCCTTGGGATGAGGGCAAGGGTGTGGTTTATCTGCTACAACTTCTCACATGACTGCACTTCCCACTTTGCCCCTCACCTACCGGGTGTACCCCAAGCTGCAGAAGCGTGTTTTCTTGCCTGTGGTTTTGTTGGTGCTTACTCTTCCTGCCTGCAGTGCTTTCTCAAATGTCCTTCACCCCAGGGCGCCTCCCATCCCCCCATTCATGGCCTTCCCAGTTCTGTGTAACAGCTACTGGCTTGTAGGAATGTTTCCCAAAAGATGTTCGCCGCCGAGTGCCAAGGAGCTTTGTCTCAGCACCTCCTGGCAGGAGGTCCAGCGTACTGAGGGTTAGCTCAGATAAAACAGATGGGAACGACCTAACTTCTGTTCTGACTGTCTGGGCTTTGAGTCACCAAGGGGGTATCCCGTAGGTATCCAGGGGAGAACACGGCCTGCCTGGATCCTGCCGTCTAAGATAAACAGAGTGTGGTAGAAAGGAAGAGAAGATGTGGCGGTGGTTGGTGGTGAGGGTTGTGATGGCCACGATTGTGGTGTTAGCGATGATGGTGGGCGGGGGAGGGGGGGTAATGGTGCTGGTATACCCAAGGAAAGATGTTCCGTCAGTAAGAATGGGAGTTCCATAGGAAATAACCTGTTTTGCTTCCCCGAGGCTGGGATGGAGAGAGACATCGCCTGTGTCACCTGCCACCAGTCACAGCAGTCTGCCCTAGAGTGTCGTGTCGGTGCATGCCGGGAGCAGTAGTCTGCACCCAGGCTCCTCCTGCACCCCTTTCCGAGTCAACACTTGTCCTTTAGAGAGTGCTGCCTGCGCTCAGGCTGTGGTCTGAAGAGCACAAGCTGTCACGGCCATGCTGTCACCTGACCTCTGAGCCCCTGCTTGTCTCTGGTTCAGAGAAGACACTGAGGGCCACTTCCCAGGGCTGCTGTGTGGGTGACCTGGAGTCAATGATCTCGAAGAGTAGACGTGTCCGGCAAAGGGCCCCGGCACATGCCGACAGGAAGGATTATCCGGCATTAGGAAGCCGTCAGGGATGCTGACAGGCAAACCTGGCTCGAGTGACAATTGGCAGGAAACCCTGCAGGATTCCCTGCTAACAGCCTCAGCCCAGACGCAGACATTAGGCCTCCCTGCACTGGCAGCTCTGCTGGTCTCATCTCTGGTCTGGTACCCTGTCCTGACATAGTCTGATCCAAGGGAACCTCCTGGTGCCAGAGAGGGACAGGGACACACTCCCCTCCCCCAGCTGGGTCCCACCTCACCACACAGGCCACGGCCCTGGGCCTTGCGGGCTTTGCTGGTTTCCAGGATCATGAGTCCCGAGCTGTGGAGCCACTGGATCTGGATGTGCGAGGGTGTCCGGACAATATACATGTGGCCCGTATCCTCAATTCGGAACCCGTATCTGCTCACGGGTGGCCACACAGCCTGAGAGTCCACAGTCACCTTCGGGGGTAAGGAGCTAGGTATGAGCACAGCTCATATCTGTCTAGACTCTGGCATATCTATCCACTCACCTCTGTGTCCACCCACTTATCTATCCATCTATCCGTCCGTCCATCCATCTGTCCATCCATCCATCCACCTACCTACCCACCCATCCATCTTCCTTTTTGCTTACTTTTACACTTACTCCCATGTGCCAGGCTGTTTGGGGCACACGCATGCAAGGCATAGTCCAACAGAACAGGGGAGAATTCAGAAAATAAATTTACCAGCAAACCCCAATGAAACCAGAACTGTAAGGTTGTATCTCACTGCCCGCATAAACACAAACCCTCATCCCTTCTAAGAACTTGTTTATTCCCTGGCTCTGCTCAGGTAGTCTCTCTCTACAGCCTTGGGGGGGTTAGCCTGCCTCTGACATCAGCCCACTTGTGTGCTGACCACCAAGAAAGAATGTGTCTGCCCTCTGCTTAAGGCTACCATTAGATTACAGTTTTCTTCAGGGAAGGAACTCGGGGGTTTGATGTCATTTGGGGGCTCAGTCAATATCTGTTAAGTAGTCAGTACACACCCCAGTTCTCACAAAGTCTTTAAACTCAAGGCTGTAGGCTTCTATTACAAATTGACAAGGTTAAAATTGTATGCAGTGTGGAATAAAGATTAAATTTTATGCTATAAAACTAAAAGACAGGAAAATTAAGATTATAAAATATTTATTGTGATTTGCCACCCTCCCTTCAGGATCAGACTGTTCCGTTAATCATTTCATACATCATTCAGTGTGTGAATTACTGAGCTAGAGGAAGGGAACCTCGGTTCTGGAGCCAGAAGGCTGTGACTCTGGCTTCAGAAGGTCCCCGACTCTTAAAAGCCTCAGCCCTCCCATCTATGCAGACAGAGGCTCAAACCCCAGGTTCTGAGCAGAACCACCCACATCTGAGGCCCAGGCAACCTGTCTCATATCCCAGACAGTTCTATGAAGAATAATGAGATGGAAGCAATCGTAAGAAATCTCCCAAGAAAGACAAGCCCAGGACCGGACATATCCATATCCACATTCGGCCAGAACTTTAAAGAATTAATGCCAATGCTCCTCAAACCATTCCGTGAAACAGAGAGGGAAAGAATGCCACCAAACTCATCATCTTCAAAGCCAATAAAACTCTAACACCAAGTTGGCTAACAATAAGACATACAAAAAAAAATCTATAGATCAATTTCCCTCATGACAGGAAAACCCTCAGTAAAACACTTGCAAACTAATTCGATCATACAGCAAACAGATCATATACCAGGACTGGCTTCATTTCAGTGTTGCAAGGGTGATTCAATATATACAAGCAAATAAATGTAATATGGGGGTAGAAATCGCACAATCATTTCAATGGATGCAGGGAAAGCCTTTGACAAAGTCCAAACATCTTCTAATGACAAAGGCCCAGAAGAAACTAGGAATAAGAACATCCCTCAACACGATGAAGACCAGATGACAAGCCTACAGGCAGCGTTATATTAAATGGGAAAAATGAAAACACTCCCTCTGAAGCCCGGAAGAGACAGGGATGTCCACTCCCTGCACACTTACTCCATAGTAAGAAATAAACTTAGCCAAGGAGGTGAATATTATCTACAATGAAAAACGCAAAGCTTCAAAGAGAGAAACTGCGGAACACGGAAAAAGAACCCACAGCCATAGATTCGCAGGATTAACATCGTGAAAGCAATCACATTACCAAGAACAGTCTACAGGCTCTGTACAGTTCTTACCAAAGTTCTTACCGTCTTCACAGAACTGGAAACTCAATCCTAGAATTCGCACGGAAGCAGAAAGGTCTCTGTATAGCCAAAACAATCCTGAGAATAGAAAGCAATGCTGGGGGTTCCACGATGCCCAATTATAAGTTATACTCAAAGCCATAATAGTGAAAAAAAAAAATTAGGAAAAGAAAGAGAAAAAACAAAAAGCCAGCAAAGCTGCCAACAAAAATTCTGCACGGATGCAGAAATGGACACGTGGCCAGCGGAGTAGGGAACAGGACCCAGAAGTAAACACACTGCTCCGCCACTTGATTGTTGACAGGGGTTTAAAACACTCATCGGAGGAAAGATAGAAAACCGGGATCCACATGTGATTACTAGATTACCAGCTGTTAGATTACTAATTACTAGATCACTAGATTACCGTGTGTGATTACTAGAGCGCTGTTGCTCCCCGAGTAAAACTCGATTCAAAATGGATTGAATGCTTAAAGGTAAGACGTGGACATGTGAACATCTGAACAGCCAGAGAAGGCAGAGAATACACTTTCTGAAAAGGGCGCCCGTGGCCCTAGAAATAACAGCAAATTCGAGGTTTCACCAGATTACAGAGGTCCCAAACAGTGAGGAAGACAGTTTCCAGCATGAAGATGCAGCTTGCAGAACGGAGGTGAATCTTGCCATTCGCCCAAGGGGGGAATCAACATAGAGACTGCATAAAGAACTCAAAAATTAAACACAAGACACCAAATCAACTGGTCAATAAACGGGAAGTGAATTGAACAGAGAATTCTCCAGGGAAGACAAAATAGCCAGCAAGTGGAGGAAAAAATGCTCAACATCTGTAGTCGTCAAAAATGCAAATAAAAATGAGATTGAGGGTCCATCTCATCACAGGCCAGGAAAACAAAACAGCAAATGCTGGCCAGATGCAGTGAGTGGGGAGAGGGGCCCTTACACACTGCTGGCCCAGAATGTGAGTCAGTTAGCCACTGTGGAGGTCAGCAGAGGTTCCTCGAGAACCCCAAGTCTAACTGCCACATGATCCAACAATACCACTCCTGAATATATACCTGCAGGAGCCTAAGACAGCACAACAAAGAGACACGTGCACATTCATGTTTGCTGCAGCCGTTCACAAGACCCAAGGTAGCGTAGATGTCCGGCAATGGGCCAATGAATAAAGCAAATCTGTGTGTGTGTGTGTGTGTGTGCACACACTTGTGCGTGTGTAATGAAGGTTTATTCAGCCATAAAAAAAGAATCAAATGTGTCATTTACAGGAAAACGGAACTAAAGGTCATCGTGTTAAGTGAATACACAAGACTTTCTGTCATATGTGGTGCGCGCGCGCGTGTGTGTGTGTGTGTGTGTGTGTGTGTGTGTAATATATATTCAAATACATTATATATTGACATGAACTCAGAAAGGGACTGTTTGGAAGGAGAAAGGGTCCAATGAAAATCGAAAGAGGATAGCGGCAAAAAGAATAACCAAACCCCACGATATTCATGTGTGAAAATTCCATGATGAAACCCATTCATTTGTACAATGAATATATGCTAGTATGAAGGAAGAATAGAAATACAGTAAATATGATAAATTTTTGTATGTAAATTATTGAAAGGTTAAAAAAAAAAGGAATGGAATTTTGGAACTTTGATGGTTTGGAATGAAAAATGTCCTCCATAAGCTTCCTTATTTGAATACTTGGTCCTCAGTCCATGGTGCTATTTGGACAGGCTATGGAGCTTTTAAGCAGTATAGCCTTACTGAAGGAAGTCTGAAGGAAGTACATCCCTGGGGCAGGATTTGAGGGTTTATAGCTTTGACCTACTTCCTGTTTGTGTACTCTGCTCCCTGTATATGGTTGAGATGGGATCACTCAGCTTCAGCTTCAGCTGTGTATGGTTGAGATGTGATCATTCAGCTTCCTGTGTATGGTTGAGATGTGATTGCTCAGCTTCCTGCTCTGGCCACCTACAACCAAGCCTTTCCACCTTTTCTAGAACTGTAAGCCACAATGGACTCTTCCTTCTACAAGCTGCTTTTGGTCATGGTATTTTATCACAGAAAAAGAAAAGCAATTAATATTGTAACTTTATTGATAAGCTCTCACTTCATGATAAACCCATCAACAGAACCCTGCTTCAAAGAACTTTAGCAATCAGGGATAAAGGGCAGAGTTGAGCAGGAAGGCTTTGATCTTGGAAACAGAGTGAGGGAAGATCGCTGCTCATGGACATGTTGGGAGAACACACCAGTGCCTCTCTGCATCTGGGAAGGGAAGCTCACACACAGGTGGTGTTTTTGGACATTCCAGCTTTCTTGACTGAGGTGGCTTTAACCTTGCGTTCATGAACCTTAGATTGAGACACTTCACTTACACAGTCCCCTTCTTGGAAGGGGCTCTGGGAACGTGTTCCCACAGCTGTATGTCCTCATCAACATTGCAAAAGTCACATTTTTGACAGCAGTTATTTAAGGTCGTACTACCTTGCCACTCTGATGTTGCCTGATAACTTTCTTCTCCTGACATCAGGATAGAGGAAGCATTCTAAATTAAATAACTTTCAAGTATACCTTATTTTGCTTTATTTTATTTTATTTTATTTTATTTTATTTTATTTTATTTTATTTTATTTTATTTTATTTTATTTTATTTTATTTTTTGAGACAGAGTCTCACTGTGTAGCCCAGGATGGCTACATAGAGTCTGTGATCCTCCTGCCTTTGCCTCCCGGAGCTGGGATTACAGGCATGTGCCATCATTTCTTAACAGAGGGTGTCTTCCTGATCCCTGCCTCTAATTACGTAATTCTCAAGGCCTTACCTCTGCACACCCTGCCCCTCCGTCCACAACTGGTGCCCCGACATGCAGCCACCTCTTTAATATGCTCACCTTCCTGCTGAAGCGGTCAATGGTGACATGATGGGCCAGATGAGTCACACTCAGTGTCACCAGACAGAATGGGGGCCAGTTCAGGTGTCCCTGTGGAAAGCCCAGCCCTCATCATCCCAGAGCAGCGCCAAGGTCCCATCCAAGCCTGTGAGCACACCTGCAGACCTGGGTACAGGACACAGGGAATCCTACCTGACCTCATGCAAGCCCAGCTGATGGGAGGAAGGAAGGATGAAGAGAGAAAAGGGGAGAAGGAAAGAGAGAGGGCGCTTCTGTCATCCACTTGGATCACGGGATCATCCTTGCAGGCAACCCTGCAGCTGGCACCTGTGAGCACAGGCCACCCGCTTGGAAGGACTTCCCACTCCTCGGTACTTAGTGTCCACTCAGAGGAGTCTAGGAAGTTGCAGGGAGTAGGAATGATGCAGACCCCAGGAAGGGCCGGGAGGTGGCACACTCCACTCCGTTGGTTCCCTCAGCCTCCTGGCCAGTTACCATTCCAGGAAGGCATACTCCTGGAAGGCAGAGAGAGAAGCCATGGCTTCCCACCTCTACCCTAACTTCTGACCATTTCCTCTCTAAGCCTAGTTTTCGTCCTCAGGTCCTGGCAGGGAGAAAAGCAAGGGGCATTTACCAGGTTGGCGCTCTTGCAATCCAGGACATGTACGGAGATTATTTCGTCTGGGCTCTGGCTGAGGATATAGATGGCCTCCTTGAACAGGGCCGCGTGGCTGCCATCGAAGGTTACAAAGCTCAGGTCTGGGAAGATTGAGCATCGGCCTGCAGGCAGGGGCAGAGAAGAACAAGCAGATGGCTCCGAGGCCACCTAGGAAGAAGGGCAGGAGGGTCGGAGACCATGGGGGTTGGAGTGTCCTTGGGATGAGGGGGTCTCACAGAGTTCAGAGGTCACAAGGGCAGGAAGTCTGTCAGGTCAGGAGTCACAGTGAGATGAAGGAACACACAGACCAGGGGAAGAGGGCATGCTGGGTAGGGGAAAGAGGAGGCCATGGCAGAGCCCCTAACTCACAGGCACATTCCCAGAGTGGGCAACAGCGATCCCCGCCCACTCGCACAGCAAGGCCCAGGACCCCACAGTGAGGGCGCGCGGCCCCCTGGGGACAGTGCTGGGACTGGTTCACACGTATTAGCTGGCCTTCTAGGCATATGTGACGGACGCAGTCCTGTTCAGCGACGGGCTGTGGCGCAAAGCGGAGCGTCAGCATGAGTGTGCACCCCTCCCCGCCGAGTTTATGGTGTAACCGACCTCAACCCTGCCGGAACAAGCTGGGTTCCAGCGGGGCAGGTAACCTTGAGGTACACCGAGGAAACTGACACCCTGAGGTGGCTAGTGTCAATTATCAACCTGACACAACAAAGAATCGCCTGGGATGATTGAGTCTCAACGGGGGATCGTCTGGGTCAGGCTGGACTGTGGGCGTGTCTGTGGTGGGCTGTTTTAATTGTCTTAATTGATGTGGGAAAACCCAGCTTGAACGTGGGCGGAACCAGTTCCTTGGTTTTGAGCCCTGGGCTGTGTAAGTGTAGAGAGAGCTAGCTGAGCAGTAAGCATGCATGCATGTATTCGTTCTCACAGTCCAAAGCACACTGTCACCACACCCTGCAAACACACACAAACACACACACACACCATCCAGGACTAGAGAGATGTCTCAGTGGTTAAGAGCACTGACTGCTCTTCTAGGGCCCTGGCTGGGTTCAATTCCCAGCACCCATGTGGCAGCTCACTACTGTCTGTAATTCAAGTTCCAGGGGATCTGACAACCCTCACGTGCAATGCAGGCAAAACACCGATGCACATAACATAAAAATAAATAAATTATTAAAAAACCAAAACAAAACACCAAGCCATTCAAATTGGACCCCGATAGCCAGGGTGGGGACCTTGCAGCGGTTTCAGGAGACCAAGGAGAGCTGGGAATTTTTGAAGTACCCAGCAGCTTGAGACAGGAGGAAGTAAGGTCAGACACAGCGTCTCCATCCTGTAGCACAGAGTGCCTCATTTGTGGGCATACGGTGGTACCCATCCTAACGGCAGGGAGGAGGCCACGGAGAGGGTTCACAAACACAGAAGAACCTGACAAACTACTCACCACGCAGGTGGTAGAAACGTTCACTTCGGCCTCCAGAGACCCCTCTGCGACGCTCTGGGCTGGAGCCGAGCGCCCGGACTGCTCCGTGGTGGCCTGGTGCACTAAATCCTCCTGGGGCCGGAGCCCTGCTGGGGTCCCGTGAGCCTCTGCCAACTGAGGCAGCAGAACCAGTGAGCCCTCCCTGGAGGCCGTCCTGGCCGATATCCGGCTTAAGGAGTGGGATGTGGGCACCAGTGGTACCGTGCCAGCCCGGGGGCCCTCGGCCTCAGTCACCAAGGGGGAAACAGTATGTCTCGCTACAGGTGTGAGTTCTGTGAACCCACCCTGGGCAGTGCCAGAGATGAAGGTGGGCAGAGACACCTTCTTAGATAGGATGGCTGCTCTCTGGGTGGTGCTCTTCCGTGGGGCAACGGACACTGTGAGGGGTGCCCCAGCAGTTACAGCTGAGGCTCCAGAGCTTCGCAATGTGGCTGCCAGAGTCATGTCTGGAGCCACACCTGTTACTGGGGGAACCGTAGGGCTCTGTGAGGGTGTCTGGTCCTCCACAGCAGACATGAGAGGCACCGTCGGACTAAATGTCTGAGCAGTTAGAGTTTCAGTCATGGCCGCAGCCAGAGGCACAGATGTGGCCTGGTGCTGAGGCGGAGAGGTTGCGATGTAGCCTTTGGGGCTGGGTGTGGTTGCTGTCCCTGATGTGCCCACCTTGGCCAGGGGCAGGCTGGTGTCAGGAGGCAGGCCAGAGAGGGGCTGAGGTGGCCGAGTTGACTCTAGAGACACTAAAGCCGTGGCCCCCAGCCTGTGCGCGTCTGTGGATGGACCGCCAGTAGCCAGGGTCCCTGAGGACAGAGCCAGAGGCCTGAGGGTTGCGGTGGTATGTTGGGCTGTGTGAGGCAGGTCAGTGGGGACTGAGCTTGGGTGCAGGGACGCTGGCAGCTCTACAGGCTGGCTGCGTCCAGGTTCAGGCTTCTCTGTGGCTAGTACTGCCTCTGAGCCCTTGGTGACGAGGGGACTGATGGGAACCCCTTGTGCTGTGCTTGCCACAGCCCGGGGCTGGCTAGAGCTTGAAGTGCCCTGGGCCAGGATGGACTGGGACGTCACTGTCTTATTTGTGACTTTAGTTACTACAGTTGTCAGGTGGGATCCCAGGGAGGTGGGGGTGCTAGGGGTCACCCCAGGGGCAGTCATAGGTCTGGAAGAGGGGCCCCATAGCGAAGAGGGCTGCGGGGGTGTCGTCCTAACAGGAGAGGAGTCATGACTCAGAACTGTCACAGCTTTGGTCACGAGTGGGAAGCGAGGTACAGGAGGTGACTGAGAGGAGACCGTGGTGTTGAGGCTCCCTGAAAAGGTCATGGTCACTTTGGTTGTCTCTGCTGTGCCTGGTACCATGTCAGATGTGGATGTCTGCAAGGAACCAGGGAGGGATGGCGAGGACTCTGGGAGGTGAGAAGTGGCTAGGAGGCCAGCAATCCCTTCCTCTCTGGCTGGGACCTCTGTACGGTGGGCAGGAAGGTTAGATGATGTAAGCCCCAGTGGTGGCTGCAGCGTGGGTTGGGCGGGACCCAGAGACAGCACTGACTCCTCAGTGGCAGCCATTGGTGGGTTTGGGGTTGAGGTGAGCAGGGGTACTGGGACAAGAGCAGGCCTGGGAGTGGGGGTTCTGGGGGGCTCTTGTGGAAGCTGCTGCTTGTCGCTGGGGGTGGGTAGCACTTGACCAGGTGCCAGGGTCTCATTGCCAAGGGCCTCTGTGGTACCCCACGTGGCTGGCTCCACACCTGGGGCAGACAAGAGAAGAGGCTCAGATGGAGGGTGACTGCCCCTAGCCATCCTTACAGGGTAGGGCTGAGGTATAGGGCCAGAAGATTAGCACCCTAAACAATGGGGCATGCACAGCTTCTGGTGCCAGGCAGCCAGGGCCTCTGTCCCGATAAGTCAGCGAGGCTGGACTCTGCCCATCTCGCCTGGGCCTGGCCACCCCCTGTGCATTCGACACAGACCCCAGTGAAACCTCCACACCTCACTGCCTTCTTCTGAAACGGGTCAAGTGGCCCAGACAAAGCCCTGCCAGCTCCGAAGCTCTTTTCTCCCAGGGCCCTGTTCTGACTCTGCTGTCCTAGGACATGGGACTCTGACAGAATTTCTCCATGACACCCTGGAGACTTGAAGGAGTCAGAAGGTGAAAGGCGACTGCCAGGCTGCTTACAGTCTTCCAAGTAGACGCATCTCTGTGTGACTTCATCCAGGACCTTAGGAGTGGGGCACAGAGGGACACAGCCTTCTACCCTAAAGACAGAGCAGGGAGCAGGCTAGGATCAGAACACGGTGCTGGCCCGCCTCCCTTACCTGGATAGAACCCTGGTCTCATATGGCATAAGGAAGACACAGATCTTTCTTGTGTGTGTACGTGTTTATCACACACTCTCTATGTAGAGACCTTGTCGCACATGTGTACAGTATCACTCACGCTCATGTATGTGCACCTGTGCACATGCTCAGGTTCTCCACAGGGGCCCATTCTCACACAGCCCACGGGCTCCTTCCAAGGCTGTAAAAAGCCAAGGTATGTACACATGCATGCGTACGTATTCATCTGTGTAGATGCCCGAAAACACCAGCTTACACACTCTCTTGGCATTCTCAACCACACTCAAGTGCACATAATCAGCTCAGCCAGATGTGTGAACATACCTGGGTACAGCCCCATACACACTTAATGCATACAAACACATGGTTCCGCTATGTACACGTCATGCACCGGTGCATACTACAAACATATAACATTTCCATATGGCGCACGCATACTGCTGTGATTTGAATTGTCCCCCATAGATTCGCAGCCCGTGCCTTCCCGTGAAGGGCTAGACCCCTTCTTAAACTGTGCCCCAAATAAACCTTTCCTCCCTTTCGTTGCTCCAGTGAAGTATTTTGGCAGTGAGAAAAAGAATAAATGCGTACACAAACGCACATTTCCCCGGGAGCATGCACTCCTGTACCCCTTTAGTACACGTTCCTGCACACACCCGACTGCACAAGCCCACTCCACTCACATGCGTGTGTCCACACACACATGCTCACCGATGTGCTCAAACTCTGTCTCACACCCACTATCCCCTGATCTTACCTGGGCACGTCCTGGCAGCTGGCTGCCTGCGGGTCCCGGCAGGTTTGGAAACAGGGGCTGGCACAGGCATCATAGTGCCATTCGCAGATGGGGTAGGCAGCCCCCGAGAGCTTGACATCTGGGAAGACAATCACTTCCAAGTCTCTGGACTGAGAGGGACTGAACAGAGAGCCCAGAACTAAGCCCCCTCAGCCCGTGCCTTCCCTGCCCTGTAGCGGGGTCAAGCTACATGCAGACATGCAGAAAAGGAGTATAAGAAGCCACCCAGAGGAGGAGACATCC
Organism: Cricetomys ansorgei; assembly: GCA_026225945.1. Taxonomy (NCBI): domain Eukaryota; kingdom Metazoa; phylum Chordata; class Mammalia; order Rodentia; family Nesomyidae; genus Cricetomys; species Cricetomys ansorgei. Next base: position 2,926,326 of record JAMJFZ010002635.1, on the reverse strand, counting down.
CTGACGGCTGGGGACGGTGTCTGGACATCCTGAGATCCTGCTAGCTTCTCAGCCAGGTGTCCCTGTCCAGGTACTTTAAACCCTGGGGGCCAATGTGTGCCCCAAAAGCAGGAAACTGGAGCCAGGGGCTACATGAGCACTTACAAGGCTCACTTTTCCACCCACTTTCACACAGGCTGTGTATTTTCACACTATGCAAGAGGCCTGTGGCAGCAGACAGAACCTACCCCACCCCGCCACCAGCCACCACTTCCTAACCTGCCAATAAGCCACCTCCCGTTCCAGGGGTAGGCCCCGGGTCGCTTCCCCTCTGCCAAAAGGGTGAGGATTCTGTTCCTTGAGGACACACGGAAGGGAAGTTGGGGAGAGGGCACGAAAAGCATCTGAATAATGAGGCAGAAGCCCCGAGCCCAAGCGCTATGGCAGGGCAGACCCTTACCCAGAAGGCGGAAGAGTGAAGCGTTGCGAAATGCCTCTGTGTGTTCATAGGTCCGCAGAGCCAGCTCGAGGCCTGACGAGTGGAGGAAGGAGCCAGGCTTTGCCAGTGACTCCAGAGCCACCAGGCCAGCCTGCCACGTCCCCCGGTGCAGCGAGAAGGAGGCACACTGATGGAAGGCTTCGTCGGCCTGCCACTTAGCCAGCCCTATAGACCCATCGGCCGCGGCGTGCAGGAAGAAGTTGGGTCTGTCAGCTGCCTCCAGGGACACGACGTCAGGGTCTGCAGAGCCACAGGGGTCAGGTCAGGGTGCAGACAGAGCCAGATTGAGAAGCTGCGGTATGTTAGCACGTGTCCTCACACTTGGTGGTTGAGCACTCCCTGGGGATTAGTTGGACCCTGCTCCCTGTCACTGCCCCAGCTCCCCCATCCACAGTCTTCCTCCTTCTGCTTGCTGGGTACCTCAAGGTCACTCATCTCTGCGGAAGAAGGTAGGAGGTTACAGAAGACCCAAGCTGCTGTCTCCTGTCCTGTGTACCCTTTCCCAACGGAAAACCTTGCCTGCCCCGGTGCCCGTATGCCTGGCACCAACGGGCCCTGAAATAGAAATGGTCGTTCTGCAGGGTGACAGTCTATGAACCTGGGTCTGCCTCAGTGTCCCCGGAATGTCTGATGTTCCCCGTGTCATCCTAGCACCGTACGTTTCCTATCCTTTGAGACCCTAAGCTGCCCCTCCCCCACCCCACTCCCTATGCAGACCTCCACGTCCAGCCCTGAAGCCTCTCCTTCTTGCTGTGGTGTGCCTTGAGCATGGCCCAGGGCAGGAAGCACCGGGCAGAAGAGGAAGATCCTGGACCATGCCAGAGCTCCAGAGATCAGGCCTGACAAGATGGAGCCAGGAAAGGGGTCCTCGCTAGACACACACACACACACACACACACACACACACACACACACACACACACACGTTCTCCATGGCCGGGAGACTCAAGAACGCTGCTAGGCACACCCTGAGACCATGGGGAAGCCAGCACCACCTCCAGAACACATCAGACTAAACCACTAGACTAAACCACCAATTAGGGAACAGAAAGTTTTTATTAGGTGGGTCGACCTTCCGGGGACTTTCCTTCAAGCTGACTACACACAGACACACACACACACAGGCACACTCACACACACACACACACACACACGCACACACACAACACACACGCACACATGCATGCACGCACGCACGCACGCACGCGCACACGCACAAGGTTGAACCATGCCTGGAGAGGAATCCTGTGGGGAAGTGTGTCTGGCTTCCCGGCTGTGTCTTTCACTTCCTACTGTACCCGTTACTGGCACTATCATGGTCCCCAGTGCCTGGGCCTTTGGCTCAGCTGGGCTGGGTGGGAACCTGTGTTTCTTCCCTTTTTACAGCCCCGCCATGTCTCCCCAGTGCCCTCAGGATGCCCTGAGCTTTGCTCCTAAGTCCCTTCCAGATCTTTCTCACACATCAGAGGACCAGGGGAACGTGTTTTACTTGAAGAAGCCGCTCTGGCTTCCCCAAAAGGAGGGAGGGCTTCCCCCTTGATGGTCCCCAGCTGCTGGAACTGCCTTCCAGCCATGCTGGCCTCCCCTGGCAGCTGGAGCTCCTGCCAGGTGGGGACTGAGTCCCTGGTTCCCGAGCCTTGTCCATGCTTTCAGGGCTGTGAGCGTGAGGCAAGGGGAAGGGAGAAGAAGAGAGAGAGGCAGGAGAATGGGAGAAGAGGGGCACAGGGAAGGGAGAAGAGAGGAAGAAAGGAGAGGGGGGAGGGGCAAAAGGAGGAGGGAAGCTGGAAGAAACAGAAGACTGGGGTTCTTTGGAACAATGGTGGGGGCGGGGAAGGAGACAAAGGCCTGTCTGGGTCCTGTCCTAGGCAGTGTGGGAGGAAGGAAAACTGTTATTTGTCACAGAAGTCAAGAAACTAGTCTGAACTCGGAACAGAGGGTGTCACTGGAGCCCTGTGGGTGGCATGGGCTTCAGCATCACCACCACTCCCCCCACTACTCCGTCAGCCGTCTTTCCAGAGAGGGCTGGACAGGAGCCAGAGGGTGGGCCTTACCGTGGGCCTTGGCCTTGTACAGGGCAGCTGTCAGCAGGAAGCTGGAAATGTCCCCTGGCGCCAGACCCTCTGTCCTCACAAGGGTTATGTCACCGTCTACTGTCTTCGCGGCCACCAGGGTGCCGCCAGCCGCCACACTGGACAGCTGGTAAGGACCCTTACCTAGCGCTGGGGAGAAGAGCCCCTGTCAAAGCCCCGCCATGTGGCTGGAAGTCCTGCCCACCTCAAGTTCAGAAGAAGAAGGCGCTAGAAAGGGACTCTTGGTACAAGCCCAGGTACAAGGTCCAGACCCCAGGAACCTTAGTAGCTATGACTGGACAGAAACTCCAGGCTAGCAGCCCCTGAAGGAGACGGTCCCTCCCTCTGTGTTCAAGCTACTGCACAGGGAGCCCATGACAGTCACCCCTGTGAGCATGAGCCAATACCATGACAGACATTGCTCTGTCAGGGCTGCCTTCCAGGAGAGGACAGCAACTGCTCCCCGCCCATCGCACCCCGGGAGATGACAGCCAGGAGCCCAGAGCTCCAAATTTGTTTCTATTTATTTCACGCACATGTCCCATTTGTGTCTGGGAGGGCTTTTGGAATTGTGGGTATAGGGTGGGGAGGTGGGGGTGTCCCAGACAATTGTGACAGCTTTATAAATGATCTTCCTGGCTCTGGCATGTCCCCATGACTGTCTGAGTCACCTTCCAGCCACTCTGCCTAGTGGCATCCTCAAGAGCACAGCTTTAATCCGGGGCTCTTTCCTACTAGACCCCTGCTTCGCCCTCCGCCCCACAGGGGCTCCGGTCACACTGAACTTCCTGCTTCACTGAGAGAGCCACACGCCTGTCCTAGCTGATCGCCAGCAGGCTGTCCCACCCCCTCAGAGAAATCCTCCTCCTTTTGTGCCTGGAAGACACCTACTCAGTTCCTGGAGACCAGCTCAAATGTCACCTCGGGAGGGTAGTTCTCTCTGCACCCTCTCCTGCCACACTCTCCCCCATGCTGTACCAGCCCTCGGCGCAGACGCACCCCAGTCACAGCCCTACAGTGGGGCTCTGCATTGGGGTGCCCCATCTGTGTCCTTCACCAGAAACTAGACAGGCAGTGTGCTGTGCTGGTAAATGGTCAGCAACCAGCTCTCAAAAAAACAACACGGTGTATCACATTGGCTCATTCCAATGGCATGAGCACCCAAAGCCGTGGTCGGTGTCAGCGGACGGAGGGTTCGGAACACACGCATGGTGCTGGGGTACCCCCACGTGCCTCTACAGAGGTCCTCTTTCCCAGCACCCCGTGAGGCCTGGGCCCCAGAAAATACTGGGAAGAGAACGAAGCAAGGAATGGGTGAGTGGGTGGGTGGGTGAGTGGGTGGAGGATGCCAGGAGCAGCTTGTCCTTTGCAAGTTACTGACACCCAAAATGCCGCAGAGGGAGAGAATCGCTCAGAACGGCGCTGCCGAAATGTCTTGCCTCGTGTCTCGTGGACCCTCCTGGCCCAGGGACTGCAGTTGTCCCAGAGTCGTTCCTTTGGGCACTGACTATCCGGGACCATCAGCAGCCCCTTGGAACTGCCATCTGGTGGGACTGTCATGCTGAAGCCTGTCCAGCCCCCATCTCCGATTCCAGGAGCTATAGTCTTGCCTAGGAAGATGCTCTTCAAACCCAAATCAGCACAAAAATGAGCATGGAGCCGTGCCCACAGCTCCTGAGGGTCTTGGACGTCAAAGGGCTAGGGTACTGAGTGCCTCTAGGATTTGACCTCGGTCTACATGGATGACGTCTGATGCTGAGAACTCTCTAGTAACCATCTTGCCCATTCGACCTCTGATCGAATTGATAAGGTGGCTCTAGTACTGAACACTAATCTCCCGTGGTCCTTAGCAATGACCTGTATTTTCATCTTCATTAATAATATAGATGTTGGTGTGTATCTTGGTGCCCCGAACCCTTGGGTGTTTGCAGATCCCTCTGTGTTCTCAGCAACCTTCCTCCGAGAAAGCAGTCTGCACCTGCTTTTGACAGCTTAGGTCTTCAGAGAACCCCGGGGGGACACACCTTGGGCTTGTTGGGCCCAATAAGGAAGGCTGTGGGGTGGGCACACAATGGATTCCTGCTGCCTGGTGAAGCTGCCCTGAATGAGGAAATTGCTAGAGAAGGTTCCTGTCCTGTCCTGCAGCTCGGGGCCGCAGGAACAGCAGTGAGTAAAGTCCTGGACATCCCTGAGCCCAGATCCTCAGGACTCCACGTCACACATCCCTCCTGGCTCCATTTCTCAGATTTTCAAGGGCCAGCCGTGCCTCAGGAGGTCAGCTGGCCTGGCCCAAGGGCAGAGTCAGCAGTGCCTGGCCCCTGAGCGCCACTTGGGGGGAAATTGGCTTACCTTTATTGAAGAAGTCACAGTCGTACGCTAAAGAAGAGAGAAGAGAGATTTCCCGTGAGCAGGGCATTTGCATCCAGCCTCCCTCCTTCAAAGACTGGGTCTGTCCTATTTCCAAGATGCAAGATTGAGGGGTGACCTTGGATTCGGATGTCTTAAGGGGAGAAATAAAGCAGGTCCTCCCTGCACCCCAGCACATGTCAAAGACTGGCTTGGAGTAGCACTCAGCAATGTGATGAAAGAAAGAAAGAATGAATGAATGTTGTATAGAAGAGTATGTTTTGTGTGGCTGGCCATAAAAGTGAAGGTTAGAACAAAGGGGCAGAAACGAAGATGTAGCCCAGCGGATAGAGTGTTTGCCTAGCATGTGCAAGGTCCTGGGTTCAGTCCCCAGCATTGCAGCATGGGGTGTGGTGGGTGCACCTGTAATCTCAGCACTCAGAAGCATCAGGTTCAAGGTCATCCTGGCAGGGAGTTTGAAGTAAGCCTGGACTAGAGATCCTGTCTCAGCAGCGATAACAGAACCAGATTGGACGTGTTGCCGAAGAGCCCCAAAGAAGGAACGCTAACGTGAGACACAAGTTCCTCAGCCTCGGATGGAAGGGGACAGAGAGCCTCCAGGGCCCCCAGGCTTCTCCAGGACCCTCTTTGGCTCCAGGAAAGGTCTTTAGGCAGTAAGGAGCCCCTAAAGCATGGGCCCATTGCGCCCTCTAGTGGCTAACCTGCACCTCTTCTCTGTTACCTGTTCTACAGATTTCTCAGTCCTCGAGGGGTGGGTGAGCTGTGGGGACCATGCCAGGGTGTGTCAGCCAAGAACAAGAACAGCTGGGTGCACCTGGGTTAAAGGCTGAGGAAGGGTCTACCCCACGCAAGGGCTGGTGTGAAGAGACTCACCAACTGCTCTTTCTAACCCAGTACCCTCAATCAACTCTTTTGGTTGTGCTCTCTTGCCCTCTTGCAAGGCTATTAAGGGTCAGGAAATAAAATCAGGCATGGTGGTACTCTCCTCCAATCCCAGGACTGGGAGGTAGAGCGAGGAGGATCACTGTGATTTCGAGGCCATCCTGGTCTACATAAAGTGCTCCAGGACAGGCAGGAGTACACAGAGTGAGGAGCTAGCTTACCATGAGGCTACGGGCAAGCGTCTGTGGACATGAAGTGCTGAACCATGAAGCTATGAGATAGAGCTTGGGAGACAACTCACCTTACTAATACGAGAACCAAGCTCAACCCAGTGTTGGGGAGACAGACTCAAGTGCATCTCTGGGGCTTGTTGGCCAGTCACCCTAATGGCTACAGACTGATGCAAGGATGTCTGTCCCCTTTCTGTCCAACCTTGGATTGACACTGCTTGCTATTGATCTGAACATCATTCATATTAACGTGTTAGCCAAGGACTTTTCCTTTAGACTATATCTTCTTATTTATTGGGGGGCGGGGTGCATCGCCATGGCACACTCGGGAGAGGCAGAGGACAGCTCGAGGGTGGGTCCTGGGGACAAACTGGCTTGTCGGGCTTGGCAGCAATCACCATTGCCCGCTGTGCGATCTCATGGTCCAGGACTACCGATTTTAAAGTGCCTCGTGTAATATTTCTCATTTTGCTTTTAAAATCTCCCCGTGCCTCAACTTCTCATAAACTCAACAGTTGAATATGGTACATTTATTTCCATGGTGATGCTTTGCTGCTCACTGAAAACCTTATCGGTCTTTGGAGAAACTGTCAATAAGCTAATGCTACTTTAATACGATAGTCTAAACGTTAAAATCAATACCAAAAGTTCATAATAAACACAGTATCGAAACGTTAAAATTATCAGTAACAGTCCCACTGAGCTAGCACGGAACCTAGACAAAGGGAAAACCAAGAACACCGGCTTTTGATGTCTTTCACCAATAGTATATTTTGCAGCAGTTTTTAGTTTTTAAAGATACTGCATTAAAATGTTACTGTGTCGGGGCCTTGAGTTTTCTGGACCCCGTAAATGCTGCAACGCTGGCAAGCGCCTCAACTTGTGCCTGCTTACTACCTGAGACAGCACACATGTAGCCAGCCCCCTCTATAAACACGCGCGTTCCTCTCCTTCCTGAAGGATGGTTATCAGAGGCAAGGAGAGAGGACACCCCACCAGGATCCAGCATCTGTGCCAAAGGGTCTCAGAGGGAGCAGGTAGAAAAAAGGGAGGCCAAGGTAGGGTGCTCTCCATCTTCTCCATGGGTTCCCTCTGCCTGGAGCCCTGGGCACTCAGGACAAGCCAACACACCCAGTGTCTGTTAACAGTGTTGCACAGCTCCAAGCCTGCACTGTAAGCTTTGTGTCACCAAACGCTCTCGGCAGCTGTGAGGGGGACTTAGCTTCACCCCTGGGCTACGGAGAAGGAAATGACTCCAGGCCCGGACTGACAGAGCTAGGGCCTGAACCAGATCGTTTTCCCTTTGGGCTTAAATGTGAGGCCAGAGACCCCCGGCCTTGGGCATTAATTCTAAACTCTTAATAGGAACTTAGGCTTTCTCTACTCAATACAATAATTATTGAGTACTTTCCATAACTCCCTGTTCCAAGAACTAGCCTAGTCCAGAAACCATAAAACAATTATTGTCAGGCTTAATTCAAGGGCACTGTGACCCAGCCCAAATTCCTAAAATGAGCGGCAGCTACAGCCGCCGCCTAATAGCCTTGGGCAAGGAACTTTACCCTAAGTGTACATTTCCTGGTGCCCGCGACCTTGCTATATGCCAACACCAATCAATTTAAAGGTTAACTGGCCCCTACCTATCAAAATGGGAAAACAATTTGGGAACCAATCAACTTGTATCAATTCGGTTTGTGCCCAACAACTGTAAAAAAAGCTTCACCATTTGCTCCTCGGGGCCACTTCTATCCTGCGTGTTAGAATGGTCCCAGTGCACTGGAATAAATCCTCTTGCTATTTGCATCAATATCCCGTCTGTGAGTCTCTGTGGGGGTGCAGCATCCTGGTTTGGGCCTTTGGGGGTCCAACATGAGCACTTGCTATTGACCCCAAAGCGGGGTCAGCAAAACCCTCTGTGGGACAATGCAATCTAAGGGAAATGACTGATTAATTTAACCTTTTACATGTTTTATTTCACTTTTTGTTTATTTTGTACTTTTTATAAAATATTTACATCCTCAATCGTAAATGTATATGATTATGTATGTGTATGTGTGTGTGTGTGCATGCGTTTGTGTATGTGCACACATGTGTGCGCTCAGAATATTTCCATCTGGTAGAGGTGTCAATCAGTAGCGTCCACAGACCACAGCAGATCCTGTGCTGCCTGCCCCTCACAGGAGCTCTCTCCACAGCCCAGCTCACAAGGGGCTTTTACAGTCCTTATGCTGCTTGATCTCTTGTAAGCCAGCTAGGACCTGTCCTTTCCTATTTCTCATGGGTTAAAACTCCTCAGAGGAGTTGGGCAGCTTGTTTAAGGTCACACAGCATGCAAAAGCCAGTCTGGCCCTGGAGTCCTGGGCTTGGGACCCTCTAGGCAATGAGGTTAATGAAGAGGCTTGCCCCAGCCTCTTCAGGGATGAGCTCCAGCTACCCCACTTCCCGAGTGACCTTGAGCATGGCAGGCCACACCCCTCTCCCTCCCTCTCTCTTTCTCGGCCACAGGCCCACCAATTGCAACACGGGAATGTATAGCCACGGTGATGCCGTGCACCCTATTCTGGCCCCTGGGACACTGTGGAACACTCACGGCAGAGGCGGGGGGTGCGCCAATCAACGACCACCCCATGCTGGCAACACTGATGGGCGTAGGCAGACACACTGGCACAGAAGCACTCACAGTCACCGCCCCGGCTGCAGCCGCACGTGTCCATCAGACAGTTTGAGTAAAACCAAGTGACATCAACCTAGGGAAGAACGGAGGGTCCTGAATCCCAAGCCTGCACCTTTGCTTGTGTCAGCACAACATAAAGATGGTCACGGGGAGGGCAAGGGCTGTGGGGAGGGGCAGCCTGCTCAGAAAGCACTTCCCATACTGAGAAGCTCTGGAATCCTGAGCCCGGAGGGCGGGGGGGACGACTACGGAACAGCTATGGGACATATAGAAAGTGACCTGCCCAGCCAGGCTGGGAACACAAAGGCCGGTCTGCAATCATCTCTGAAGGCCTGGAACAGCCCTGTGGAGCTGAGCCCCAGTCTTCTCATCCCCATGGAAGGCAGGGAAAGGCAGGGTGCAGCAAGGGGTCAGTGCTCACTCTGCAGCAGAATTTCCCCACAAGCAGGGAGTGCCAGCTCCAGCTGGGCTTACAGAGGGCACCAGGCTTGGCTGGCTGTCCCCAGGCATCAGGAACTTGGGGAAGGCTCCTCTGAGCAGACCAGAGGCAGCAGACCAGCAAAGGAGAGATAGGTCTCCTGTCTTTTAAGGGAGTCTTCGAGCAGAAGGGCTCCTGGGAAGGTGAGAGGGACTCAGGAGGGGCCGAAGGAGGTCCACATACCACAGGGAGGCACTCACCACTGGATGGCAGGTCTCAAACACCTCACTGAGCAGAATTCCACACTCCTTCCTGGCGAATGGTTCTCGGAGAGGATTCAGGACACACGTGTCCCGGGGATCAGGGGCATCTGGGCACTGAAGGACAAAGAAAGGGCCGTGCCTGTAGCACTGAGCAGAGGGGTCGCTCTACCTCCCAGGTGCCTGTGCCTGGTCACAGAGAGGCCCCAAGACTGCCTTCTTGTTGTTTAATTCCAACCCCAGAGAATGGGAGGAGCCCTAAATTTGCTTCCAACAAACAGAACACACCCCCGGTGCTGGGGACGCACGGGGCTGTGAGTCTATGGTCACATGATTGTGTCAGATGAGGTTCCAGAGCCCATCTCACTGGAATCTCTCCCTGACTGGCTGTGAGGAAATGGGCAGCCATATTGGGAACCCCAGAGGACAGGAAATAAGGGTAGCCTCTAAGAGCTGAGGGCAGGGTCTCTGGCCAACAGCTACTGAAATCTAAAGCTCTTGGGCCTCCAGGTCCAGGAGTAGAAATGACCCATAGCCACCTCTGGGTAAGAGCCCAGCCCTGGCTGGCTGTCATCTTGTCTGCAGCCTGGGGGACACAGAGCAAAGGACCCAGCCGCGTGTCATGTTCTGATTCCAACCAGCAGGAACTGAGATAAGACTTGGGTTGCTTGGCGGTGTTGTGTTGAACACCACTGTTGCACAGCAAAGGGTAGTTAACACTGATTTCCCCAGTACTAGTCCTGCTTCCCTGGGGCCTACATTTTAATGCACTGCCTACCCAGCATGCCTAAAGTTATAAGCAACAAGGAAATATGAGTCGGTCATGGGGATGACACAAATACAAAATCAGCCACCCATTCAGCTTTTCAGAAATGGTAGTAGGTGCCATGACCAACTGCTCTGCCTCTCCCATCTCTGTCTACCCTCCTACAAAGAACTAAGACCCATTCAGTACAGACAAGTGATATATGAAACAGTCACATCGCCGTCCTCCACTGCTGCACCCAAGGCAGACATAAGTAATCAATCACAGTCCTTAGATATTTCTCAGTGACACTTGTGGGCAGCCTCTTGGGACTGACGAGAGTTATTACTGTGTCCTCTCCTGGCACAGACCCCTTGCTTCAGCAGAAGGCTAAGGTCACCCGGGAAGGCGAGACAAGAAGCCAAGTCTCCTGCTCTCCGTTCAGTGCTGTTCTCCCACAACTCACAGCTTGGCAGCACCAAGAATCTCCCGACCTACAGGGAAACTCTTACGCTCCTGCTCACGTTCTCCCTCTTGGAGGTCATGTCTCTGATACAGGGATCTGTCCAAACATGGCCTGTCTGTTAAATTCCACCCCCGGCCTCGCCTTCCCCGTGAAGCATTGTTCTTTTCTCTGTGACCTTGCTAGCGCTGAAAGCGCTAGGGAGAGTGGACCAGTCTGGCAGACTTCAGCAAGTCCTGCCTTCCACACTAGGTGGCCATCTTGCCTAGGATAGAAGCCCCATCTCTTTCCAAACACTTAACTAGTCACCTGCTATAGGCCAAGGGCAGGGTGGTCTCCTTGCCTTGTGGAACAGGGACAGAAGCTTAGGAACGCAAGTCAGAGGCAGAAGGCGTTCCCAGGAAGAGCCTTCCACTGATGTTGCTCTCCTGACTTGGGTTCAGGATTCATACAGCCCATCTCAATGAGGGGTGCCAGCCAGTTTGGAAGCCCTTACCTCCACTGCGGCCCAACTGCCGCCAAACTCCTGGGGGTTCGTTAACTCCAGGTTCTCTGGGGTCCGCATCTCATTGACGGTTTTCAGGTCAAAGTTCCCACAGAGGCCCACCAACTGGCCCTGAGAGGAGAGAGGGCACCCACGTTAGCCGCCACTATGCCGGGGCTGAACTGCGGCACCAAGGTTGTTGGTTGGTCATAAGCATCCGTGGGGAGCATGGCTTTAAAGAGGGTTAGGGCAAGGTTGGAGAAAGATGCCATAACATAGCGGGGAGAGCAATGGACAGGACAGGATGGTGCTCCAACCGACCGACCCTCAGAGAGGGTCAGCTCAGCCAAGAACAGCAGCAGCCTGCTTGGCGCTCAGGCCTTGTGACTACATACCTGCCACTGAGGGCCCGCCTGGACGTGCACGGTGGTTCTCTGGTCCCACAGGAGGGTGATGTGCTCCCGTGGGAAATGGACCAGTGTGAAGAAGCCAGCTCTCCATATGTGGACAGCCTGCTTCTCGTCCAGGAAGCTCTCGGGACTCTAGGGAGACAGAGCTGGTCAGTCCTGAGGTCTGAGCATCCCTCAACGCTTGCGAGTTAGCCAGAAGTGGCCACGAATCATTGCCCGACCCGAGCCCTCACCAGCACCTCTCCCTCCCTCCACCCTGATATTGGCCTCTGGTCCTACCCTTGAGAGAGAATCCAGCCAGAGTCTCTGCCTCAGTGGCACTCTGGACCCCAGCCCTCCGCTGCCTCATCACCACCAATCTGTACCCTGTCTGCACAAGCTTCCCTGTACAGGTCCTTACGGGGTTGCCCGAGGCGTCGTCGAAAATCACGAGCGAGTTGCCGACGTTGACAGAGACGGACTTCCTGCAGATGTTGCCAGAGCCGTGGCAGTTCACATTCTCCACTATCACCGAGAAGCTGAGCTCCGACGCACTCTGAGGAGGGAAGGAGCCGGTCAAACCGGGGAGCGAAGACATTTTACGAAAGAGCCCGGAGGAGACGGGGTGTGGGCTCTGAGCAACTTCTCTACCCGTTTCTTTTTGTGAGCGTTGGTGTGGATGTGTGTGTGTGGTGTGCGACGGTGGTAACACGGGCAGCCGTGCACGGGTACATAGGTACCTGCAATGTGGGGGCCGGGTGACAACTTTGGGTGTCACTGTTGAATGTTGTCCACCTTTATAGTGAAAAACGCTCGCTCACGGGCCTGGAACTCACTAAGTTATCCAGGTTGGCTGGCCAGGGAGCCCAAGGGATCTGGCTGTCCTGCCTCCCCAGGACTTGCACTGCAACATGTTGAGCCCAACTTTTATGTAGGTTCTGCGATGACCTCAGGCCCTATGCCTATGAAGCAAGAGCTCTGTTGACTGAGCCATCTCCCCAGCCCTGAACCCACTTCTCATCAGCTGTGTGGCTTTGGGCAGCTTACTTCAGTCCTCTGAAGCTCGGTTTCATCTTCCGGCTGCCTAGTGCAGTGTTTAGCAGGTGGTGACTATCCCCAAAGGATCTGGGGGATGAATGAGGGAGTGGATTGGTGGAACAGGAGGGAGCGGAGACACTGTCTTACAAACGGTATAAACGTTCTAGGCTGGAAGCTTGCCGGCATCGGATAGCGTTTTAAACACGCATCGCTTTCTACGCAGTTGTTCCACCTCTAAGAACTAAGCGTTGTAGGCGCACAAGTCTGGGCCGAAGCACGGAGGAACGCAACCAAGCTAGAAGCTCATCCATCCCCGTGTGGTACCGGACCCTCTGTGAGAACGTTCCAACCAGCATTAAAGAAAACACAGTCCGTACTGACGGTGCGTAACTATACCCAAGGCAAACTATAAAATAAGAAGACTGGAGTCTTATCCATGTAAAATAAACATTCTGTGTGTGTGTGTGTGTGTGTGTGTGTGTGTGTGTGTGTGAGAGAGAGAGATTGTGTTTTAAAACTCATTTTAAAATCAGTTTTTTTTTAAATGAGGGCACCATGGTTCTTGTCTATAATCCCCTCTCGAGAGAGGCTGTGGTTGGGGAACCACTCGAACCTGAGAGTTTGAATCCAGCGTGGCCTTCATTTCAAAGTAACAGACAAATAACAAAACTAAAATCAAGTGGGACAAGCTGAACAATACGCATCTTGAGGAGCTGTTGAAAACGTGACAGACTCTAGCTCAGGGCCTGTCCATAGACGAGAGCCCGGGAAGGGCCTGTTCATGCAGCGTACGCAAGCCCGCACCACAAAAATCAACAATAAATAAACGAGTGTGCGTTCGGCTCTGTCGGTACCGTTATTGCCAGTACTCATGTGAAGATGGACTGGCCTAAGAGCACCGGTGTCACCTGGCGTATCTGGTACTGCCCCCTCACCCTGTTGGTACCCCCTTTTCTTTTGGGGGATTCTTGCTTCCCCACATCACCATCCCTCTCCGTCTACGTGAACAAAGAATTTTAATTTGCGTGACTCCCACAGCCTACCACTTCTGTAGTCGTATTTCCTGGTTCAAATCGAACCATGGTCCGGAGGTTGCCTCGCTGTGTCACCTCCAGCATGTTCTCTAAGCTCCCCAGACCCGTGGTGTCACATCGGTCACATGGGACAACTGACCCAATCTAGCCACTGCTGGGAAAATGAAGTGAGAGAATCTGCACAGCTGGCCAGGAGACCGCCAAGCACGCATTGTGACCGGAGCTCTAACGTCATGAGCTCTTTCTCTCATGGACAGGAAAAAAAAAAATCATTAAGACTAGTGAGGCCAGGCTGTAGTGGTGAGCAGACAGGAAGGAGGCTTTCCTTCACCCTGGGAGACTCTTTCCAAAGTTGTCTCTGGGAGCTGCGCTCCGGGGTTTAGATCTCCCCGCCCACCCAAGTACGCATCAGTCTGGAGTCCAGATTATCCACACATCTGACAGGTCTTGGTCCCCAGCTATTCTGGGTACCCATGGAGCCAGCTGGGTGCACACAGCCAGGAACTCACCTTGACCAGGTGCACTTTGCAGGCCCCCACGAAGTCAAACGGAAGCCCGTCAAACGTGCGGTAGTGCCGGTCCCCGTAGGCAGTGCAGGTGGAGGCGCAGGGGTGCAGAGTGCACCGGAACGAACCCCGCTGGCACACACTGAAACACACACACACACACACAGAGACTGCTCACGGGACGCCTTGCGCCATGCCGGAATGAATGCCCTCGATGACGCTGTTGCCTGCTGAATGCACCCAGTGTGCCCGAAAGAAGGGGTTCTGCAAACATAGCAACACCCAACCCCAGTCCCCAGGAAGGAGGACTCTGTGTTTATTCGTTCATACATTCACTCAGCATATCATTGGTGATGACGTCTCGGGCACCACTCGAAGAATCTGAGAAACGTCAGGGAACACAGCGGAAGAAAACCCACCGCCCTAGTGAGACTTATGTTCTAGAGGAGGAAGACGCTCCCTGCTTGCTTTAGCAGGCGGACGGTGCTGCGGTGGGGCGTGGGCATGAAGGGAAATAGGGTGTGTTTAGGAACGTGTCACCGGGTCATTTAAACAGGGTCATCGGAGACCTGGGAGCAGAGACTTCAAGGAGCCGAGAAAGTTAGTTATGTGGACACTCGGAAGGAGACGTTGTAGGAAGAGTGCGGCCTACAATGACCTTGAAGGCCACTCAGGTGGTAACAGCCCAGACGGACAAGGAGAAGACAGGGTAGGCGAGGATCAGAGGGTGGTGGAGGGCTGGGAGGTAAATATCCAAGATGGCCTCGTGAGGGAGTGATTTCTTCAGAGGGAGTCTCTGGAGGGCAGAGGCAGGGGTGGCTCCATCTGCCACACTCTGCCCTGGCTGCTGTGGGGGAGGAGTGCACCTGGGTGTGCAGAGGCTGGGGCTCAGTGCAGGGTCACAGCATTGGGAGGTGCAGAGGCTATTGGATCTGAAGTATATTTTAAAGGCAGAACCAAAAGATTCGAAGACTTCACAAGCTCAAGGCAACTAGATCCAGTATCTTAACCAATGTCCCTGGAACCTCGGCCGGCTCCGGCCACTGGTCATGAAATCTACACCGGGCTCTGGGTCTGGACATTCTACCCTGGGGCCTCCTGAGTCAGACAGCCGGGATTCTGCCCATACAGACACACAAACTGGGAGCTTGGCCATGACCGTGACCGTACTACTGACACGGGAAGACGTGTCGGGCCCAACATCCGGGCTGAAGAAATGGAGCATTTCCGCCACTCATAAAACAGGAACTGGGAGCCATGTCACTGGCTGGATGACTCTTTAAAATGACTTTCCGGGAATCTCTGTGAGGCTCCTGGCTCCCAGCCTGCCTCCAATGAAACCAATCAATCCAGGTACACACTTCCGTACATGTGTGCTAATATTGCCAGAAGAACAGCATGGAATACACTCACCTACACACTCATTTTGAATATAAGCATTTCTATATTCAAAGGCAAAATGCAATCACAGTCACACACGTATTCATTCAAGTGAATGCAAATGTATATATTTAAAGCCACTCACTTTACATATATATATATATATATATATATGCATATATATACCAAATAGATGCACATACATGTAAATATACATAAACACACCCATATAAGTTCCTTACTGCTATATTAATGAATTTATTCAGCTCTAGGCCCTTTCATGTATGTTCACTCACACGTATTCATTCATACCCTACGTATATATGTTCATCTAAATACGCAAACACACTGTCATGATTACAGTCATGCAAGCGTGTCTGTTCAGAGACGTGTAAGTGGTCACGAATATTCCAAGTATTATTTCACATGCATGTACATACATGTACATACATGTACTTCACGTAAACATACATATATACACATGCCCTATAAAACAGTCCACATGAATGTGAACATGATGAAATAGCCTTTCCAGCAAAAAATGAAGTCAGCTAGAGAGACTTACCAGGTGTGGCAGGAAGATACTACCTGGTCCCCAGGGAAATACTCCTTCCCCTTCCAAGTACATGGACACTCTTCTGGTGGAAAGCATGCATCCCCGTGTCTGAGCAGGCTGGAGAGACACAGCAGGCAAGTGGTCAGAAGAACACTCCTTCTAGATCTGCCATGATGTAGGAAGGCCCACCCCACCGTGGGCAGCACCATCCCTACGAAGGTCAGGCCCAGACTATATAAGAATTCTAGTTCTACATGAACCAGAGAGCAAGCCAGTAAGCAGCATCCTTCCGTGATTTCTGCCTCGGTAACCACTGAGTTCTTGCCCTGACTTCCCTCAGTGATGGACTGTGGTCTGAAGTACAGTCTAAATAAACTCCTTCCTCTCCCAAGTTGCTTTGGTCAAAGTGGTTTATCACAGAAAGCAAAGTAGAATGGATACAGACATGCCCACACCTTCTAATGATCCCAGGGTTCTTTGGAGCAACACCCAGCACTATAGATTCTCAGATGGATTTGGAGAGACATGGTGACCCGGAGCACAGAAGTAACTGTGAACCCAGCAGGTCCTGGAGGGGAGTTGGTGATGGTGGTACCAGAGCATCTTTGAGAGCCCTTTCCCATCAGGAGGACGTTTCAGGATGGAAAAAAGGCCTCCCTTGTCATAATTCCTCTTCGGTGAGCACCCTGGGATTATGACAGATCCCCACAGGGTGTTCTACGTACCATCAAAGAATCCTAAATACCCAAACCCAGAGTCCATCTGCCCAGGGTCCAGTCCAGGGCTCTTTCCCAGTATCTCCACGCAGTCACATCTGGGTGGTAAGAGACCTTCTGGCTCCTGACTGCAGAGACCTAGCCATCCCTGACCTCAGACTGAGAGGCAGGTTCGTGCAAGCAGGACAGTGTTCCGAGAGGCCTTCAGTGACACACCTCAAGGTCTGAGGGGGTGGCTGTAGTTGAGGCAATGATCCTATGTGGGCAAACTCCCCGGCAAGGGAAGGGCAGGCACACACGCCACACTGCGGACCCTGCCGCTCTGGGTGAGGAGCAGAGCTTACAGTAAAGGAGAGATGGTCTGAGTCTGGTTCCCTCATCTGAACTCTTCCCTCCCTCTGGACCTGGCCTGTTTTTCTTCTGTGGAATGAGAGCGAGCCCCTCCCTGCTTTGAGACTGACAGGTAACGCCAGTGTCTCACACACTGTAAAGCATCCACAAGCCGTCTCCTACCCCACCCACTCCAGGGCCAGGGCTCCCAAGTGACCACCAACTTCAGCACAGAGGGCACAACCCCGTGCAGCCAAGTCGTGGGATGGTGCCCAGGCCACCACTGACCGAGACCTGAGAATGACACTGGTCCCTGTTGTACAGAGAGCACCCACAGACCCAGTTCCTATAGCTCCCACACGCCCTCCATACAGCATCTGGGGACCCAGGAAGGAGGCTGCTCTTGTGGGGCGTGCCTTTCCTTTTGGATTATTCCAGAGGCATCTAAGGGCTCTGCTCAGGGAAGGAGGCCGAGAGCCCACACAGGTTCTCTTGTGCCTGGTCTTTGAGATACATCAAACACCTGTCTTGGTGCTTCCACTCTGATGCCTTGTTTAAATGGTGACGATATTCAGATTCTCATGTTACAGATAAGACACCATGAGCAGAGAGGCAGACACCTTCCTCATCTGAGGTCACGTGGCTCGTGGTAAGTAGAACCTAACGGGCTCCATCACAGGCTGGGCTCTCAAGGTCCCGTTCCTCCCTGAGCTCCCGACAGACATCACAACCACACTGCCTCGTCCATCCCAGGCTGCGTGAGGTCATCCCTGCCCCCATCCTGAAGTCCCTGGATCTGCCCCCCCCCTTTAGGCAGGAGAGTTTGTGGCAACGTGGATCGTACCCCTGCGGACAGGCACAGCCCGACAGGCAGGGACCACGCGCTGGCATGCTCAGGTTCAACAGCTGCTGCTCACATGTCCTCTCCCTGCTGAGCTCGGGGTCTGGGTGCAGGTCGCTGCAGTTCACGAAGACCTGGCCTGCTGGACAGGCAGCAGCTAGAAGAAAAAGGGGGTAGGCACTGCAGGCCCATGACCTGGGATGGAGGTGGTGTTATGTGGGTGACTGGGAGAGAGGAACAGCTTCTGGGAATGATGTGGGACCCGACATCACAGGGACGGGTGGATAGGTGCTGTCACAGTGCAGGACAGCCACCCCCAGCAGCACCTGAGTGCTGGCCGCTGTGCTGCGCACCCTACACGCTATATTCCTTTCTGTGGCAGCACTGCACAGGCATCCTCGGGGATCCCCCCTTCTCCCACGGCAGAATGAAGGCCATTCTGCTGTCTAAAGGCAGCAGGGACTGAAAGGAAGGGTCCCGGAAGGACCAGGAGAGGGACCCAAAGACGGACAACCGAGCACTCCAGAAGGCGACTGTTTGTGTTTCTGTTTCTCTGCTATAGCCCCTCGCACTGCCTGAGTAGGTTGTTTTAGGGAACCCAGTAAAAGGCAGTAAAGTTCCATGGCTGGGATAGAACAGAACAGAAAAAGGAAGAGCCAGTTCCCAAAGCCAGAAGCGACCAAAGGAAAGATGCTTCCAGAAGCTACAGGAAATGAGGGTAGGATGGAGAATTCAGGATTGCATATGAAAGAGATGAAGGTTCAGAGAGGTGAGGTGTGACACCCAGGGCTGCACCACTGGCTAGTGCAGGTCAGGCTTCGAACACAGCTGACCCGGCCTCAAGGCCTGTTCTTAACCGTTGGCCATATGCATCCTGTCGCTCTCCTCTGCACCAATCCCTGCCCTGCTCTTAAGCAATCCTGTGATGGAAAGCCCTCGAGAATGTTCCAACCTCACGCTCTGCCCACCTCCAGGCACCCCACAAGGTGCCCACCGCTGTCCCACCTCTGCCCTATCCGTGCTATGGAAGCTCAAAATCCAGGCTCTTTCCTCTCCGTGACCCCGTGTCCACCCATCTCAGAAGATACTTGGCAGCTCACACCAGGAACCAGAGCCCAGCAAAGACAAGCAAACGCCCAGATCCCCAAGTGTTCTCCAGCAGATTGAGGCCGGGATGGGGTGCCAGGGTGCCTCTCTCTAGGCTAGAGCCTTTGCCAAGAGTGTAGGAACACCAAGGTCCAAGGCAGGGCAAGCTCAAGTAGGTTCACCCCATCCTGACCAGAACCCCAAGTCTCCATTCTCTTCTCCACAGGCACCCTCCCCCCAGCTGGAGTCCCCTCCACCCCACACTTCCTCCGTCCAGCCCTGCTTACCTGGAGCTCTGCTGTCACAACTCATGACTCCGTCTTTGCAGTGGCTGCAGAGAATGGGTGGGGGGAGATGGCTACCAGCACAGCCAGTCATTTGGGGCCTACCCTTGGTGCCATTGCCCTCGGGCCCCTGTGGGCCTCAGACAGACACCCTTACAGACTCTCTCTGCTCCCCACCACCACCCCACACACAGAGTGAAAGAGTGGGTGCTACTTCTTATGCAGAAGCTCGTCCCTGGGAAGCTCACCAGTGGCCCAGGGAAGGGATGTCACTGTCCCCAGGGGGATAGTCCACACCTTGGAAGTGGCAAGAACATTGGTTCCTACGGAAACGAAGAAGAAGGAACAGGGCAGACTCGGAAGTGGGGGTGAAGAGAGCCAGGGCAGGGGCCACCCTCAGGCAGCTGCAGACATGAGGTTGTGAAGAGAGGTGACAGGTCCCTGGGATGTGAGACACCTCCAGAGAGCCAGAGAGCCCACCTAATACGCAGTCAGGGGCAGGACTTGGTGCCAGGCTGGGGGCACTGTCTATGGGATCTCCATCCCCTCCCGGAGACAGACTAACTCAGAGCAAAGATCAGAGAGGTGACCAGCTCAGAACTTGGTCTCCCAGCCCCGGTCCATGCTGGAATGGGCACCGTTCTGGGGTGGATTCGAAGCCATTCAGATCCAGCATCTGCCGATGGTCAGTGACTATTTTGACTCAGGCTGGGCCCTGCCGGGCAATGTCTCCTGGACTCTTCTCTGGGACCCTGGGTGTAAGGATCTCATGCTGCCTTTGATCCTTTGGTTTATCTGAGGTCACTGGCTGTATGTCCTTATCACACAGCTCCCACAACTGACCCCAACACTGCTGGCCTTAGGGCCTAACAGGCCAGGGTGTGGGGGACCCTTGGAAGGGACCCCTGGAATCATCTTTCCCAGTACTCTTCAGCTGCCTCCTTGGTTTTTCTGTGCAGCTCACGGAAGCTGTTATTAAGGGTGTTAGTGGGCACACAGCTGAAACCTAAGGGAGGGTTCTACAGCGAGACAAGCCTCTGAGTGATTCCCATTTGCCACTTACCGGGGAGTGACTCCTTCCCCTCATTGCTGGAAAACCTCAAAGCAATTGTTAAACCATTTCACAGACAGAGAAACTGAGGCTGGAGCCTTGCCAGTCATCCTGGGATCCTGTGGGTTCGCCATCGACCACTTTTCCCACTCTACCTCCCGCCCCACTGAGCCAGCTCCCTCCAGCCGCTACAAGCCGGTCTTCACCCCTCCCTCCTTCCCTTCCCTCACCTCAGGGCCGCTCGGATGCCACTTATGGGTCTACCACCACCACCTCTGCCTCACCTGAGAGTGACAGCCCAGGACTCCTGGCCTCATCTTCTGTGTGGCTTCCCAGCCCTCTCTACCACCCCAGCCCCATAAGTGCCTGTTTTTTTCGGGGTGTCTGTCTTGCCACCTTGGCCTGTGGACTTGAGGAGCTAGACTCTATTCTGATCGCTATTGGGTTCTCAGAGCCTAGAAGCATCTGGAATGTGCTAAGAAGTCCACAGATGTTCACGGAAGAGGAGAGCCGAGGGGAGCAAGGTGCTGCCGTTCTGCCTGAGTCTGTGTTATACAGGAAGGAGAGAGAGGCTTCTCTGAGGGGAGTGACTTGTCTCCTCCTAATAGGTCTGGGCAACGGTGAGGGGAAGCAGGGGAGCAGGAGAGGTCACTCACCTGGGGACACAGAGGTCAGCGTGCGTGTCCAGATACGTGTCCGGCGGGCAGGCGCAACCCTCCACACACTCATCCCTGCTGAAGTTGCCACCACCGTTAGCCCCACAGACGTCAGGGTTGGCCAGGTCCTGGCATGTCTGTGCACACAGGGCCACACAGGGGCTGTACTCCTTGGTGGCTTCACAGGACAGTGCTATAGGGAGAAAGGAGACTGAGCTTGACCTCCCTTCTCCCCGTAGCTGTGCGGGCTGGGGTTAGCATCTTGATGAGAAAAACTGAGAATCAGAGAGGGTAGGACAGCTCTTAGATAATGAGATGAGTGGCCCAGAGCCCCGGGTCCATTATGCACATGCAGACATGCTCCTCACAGGTGTGTGAACATGGACGGGCTTGCACCCCTCGCTGTGAAGAGCACATGCTCTCCAGCAGCTTCTTTACGACTGTCCCAAGGCCCAGGCCTGCTGTGTCCTCGTCGGGCCACCGTACCACTCCTCGGGAGCCTCACACGACACCAGAGCCACCGACGCCACAAAACGGCAGTGATTCCCGTTTCCCACCCCAGGCTGCTCATCAAAGCCAGATAGCACGAGCTTCTAACACGGTGAACCCACAGCCAGAGGTGATGTTTTCACTGATACGGGATGTGGACAGGGTGAGAGCATTTTTGTTTAAGTTCCTTGTGTCTCTATGTCCAGCCAGAGTTGGAAACCACTGGTTCTGTCCAAACACCTCTAGAGAAACTAATTCAGAGAGTGAACGAACTTTGAGCAGGGCCACACAGCACTTTACCTGCCCAGCTGGAGCAGAACTCCGAGGCCCAGGAGCCCAGGAGCACAACTCCCTTTTCTATACATCTTTGTAAATGCTCACAGGGAGCCAGGCTCTGTGGTGTTCAGGCAGCGAGCACTGGGACCCGGGGAGCAGTGGAGGGTCATACACATTAAACCGTGACCTGTGACCTCAAACAAGCCTCAGAGCCAGTGCTCTCTGGAGAGCCCGTTTTTCTGCAGTGCATAGGTGGCTCTGTCTGTGGAGATGGCAGAAGAGGAGGTGAGAAGAGGGTTAATTTGGGCTGGGCCAGACTGACAGGACATGAACTGGAAGTGTGGGTAAGAGAAGCAGTCCTGAGCGATGTGTCCCAGGGGTCGAGCTAAGGACCGCGTCGCGGGAAGGCCGTGAATGTCAGTCTGGAGGAGACAGGACACTGCATTAGCGTGTCTAGGGGAGAAGGGGAGACTTGCATCTGGAACCTCAGCGTCCATGGCTGTACCGGGACGAGCACTCACCGCAGGCTGGCAGACGGGCACGGAAGTCAACTGGGAGCCCGTGGCGCCGGCATAGGCGCGCATAGTGGGCCAGCGTGGCGCACAGGCAGGGCTGCCCGCAGCGGCAAGCGTCCACGCGGCACTGTTCCAAGTAGGGTATTGGGCTCAGGTACGCAGAGCAGGGTGCGAAGAGCTCCCCCGTGAGCACGCTGCAGGACTGCAGGGCATAGGAGGCTGGGACACAGAGGACAGAGTCAGTGAGCAGGGGTCTGGCTCCCTGCTGCCCCAAGACTCAGCCTGGCCCCAACCCCTCAGGGTCTGTAGATGTGTGTGTGTCTGTGTGCGCACACGTATGTGTGTGCACGTGTGCTGCTATGACCCTACTAGTGCACACAGGTGCATGTGCATACACACAGCAGGACTATGAGCAAATACTCCATGTAATGGTTCTACTTCATGCCAGGCAGGGCTCTGTCTGCTAAATAAGACACAGACGTGAGCACTGCTGACCGAATCCCAGATCCTCAGGTTGTCCAGCCGGTTAGAAGAGAGAGTCGGTGGGCCATTTTGCTAGTCCGTTGGAAGAACATGAATCGGAGGCGTGAGAAAGCTGGGGAAAGGCGAGGCAGTGTGAAGCGGGGGAGGCAGGTAACCGCGACTTTAATTCAAGGTAACGTTTGAGCAAAAGTTTGGAAGAAAGGCTGAGGTGTGTTCCTTCCTGAGGTGAGAGTGCGGCCGGGGTGGGGTGGGGGAGCCACATGTGTACAGCCACCTCGAGGAGGGCAGACCCGTGTCAGGAGAACAGCATGGAGGCCAGTGTGGCTAAGCAGAGTGCAGGGCAGGGGTGAGGGGAGGCTGGGCACGGCACGGGCGGTCTGGCGGAACCCTTCCGAGGACGAGGCCTTTGCCTTGAGATGGGGATCCAGTACTGGGGTGAATATGGTAGAACTTCCCGTCTCTGGCCTCTCTCCCATCCCCTCTCCAAGGCTCCTCTTTCTACTGTCACTTCTCTGAAGCCAACAGGCACCCTCACATCAAGTTGCCATCCCCCTCTCTCCAATCGTTCCCACCTCTACCCCACTCTCCGAAGCCTCCCCCACGTGCCCGTTCCTTACCAGCTTCCAGATGCATGTCACAGGGGTCTAGCAGGGAGCCGGGGATCAGTGGAGAGCAGGCAGACAGTGTTTTCCAAGAATTGCCAAACAACTGCGGGGTGCTCTCAGGCACACCCACCGGAGACCTGTGGCCAAGGCAAAGCTCCAGCTGTACAACTGTCCGTGCAGACGGAGGGGTCCACAGAGCATCTGCCCATACAGGCAGCCACTTGCTCACATCTAAACCCATGGTCACAGGGTTCAGGGTTCAGGGTAGGCATGAGCGTGCACTCCGAGACACTTTCAGGTAAGCACAGGCGGTCCTGTATAGACAGACCACTCACACACGTCAACACACAGAAATGATGTGTGCACGTGCACACACACACACCGCCCGAGTGCATGCCAGATACACCAGCTGGCAAGGTTTTCTTGACAACCAAACACATCCAATGACAGATGTGCACATACAAATCACATTTAACAAAACCCAAGAGGGTTGCAATGGTCTCAGGACTGTACACTTTCAGCACCTACCCCCGGCTCTTCACGTGAGAAAGAGCAATGGGACTCTTAGAATACCGGACCTCAGTGGTTTATGACTTTCTCCGTCTTTCCTCCCGGGAGGTAGGAAGGAAATGAGTCGTGCATGGAGAAGTGGGGAGGGAAAGCTGAAACGAACGTGCTTTCCACAATGCAGCCGGTGTTGACAATCACCGAGACCCAATGTGTTACCGCGAAAGAACACTGAGGTTCTGCCTGAACCCGCCACGTCTGGGTGACTGCTCCGGTTGTGAGCTTTCTAACTACACCAGGCAAGATTCACGTGTAGAGGGCGAAGAGCAGCCCATGCACTAAACCAGGGTCTGCCTCTAGCACTGGGGCCAGCTGCCCAAACACCAGCCCTACTGGGTGAGACAGGAGGAAGCCTCATTTGTACAAACGCACACATCGCGAAGCTGAAGGCTTCTTGTTCATGGCGAAGCTTAGCCCCTCGCTTTGGTTATGGGACGCCTCCTTTCTGTGCCAGCCATTGTGTGTATCTTGACGTGCTGGCCAGATTCTCTCCAGCTTCAAGATTACTCCCTTTTCTCCTCTATGCACAGCCTGACTGCTGTCTCAATTCTTAAACTGTGGCCGTGCCCAGAGAGAAGTCATTCTCTTAACTGTCAGCTCATGGGAAATGCCTTCCTCTGGGTGCTGGGAGGCTTCCAATGCACAAACTCAAAAGCATTCAAGTACCACTCAAATTATACTGGCCTGCTGGGACAGAAGGGGAGGCATGTTAATATCTTTGGTTTGTGGGGGCTTATCTTCACCTGAAGCTGCTCACAGTTGATTAAAACAAGTGTGAGACTACCAAACCCAACCTGAGGTCTCAAACTTGAAGACCTCACTGTGATCCAGCGCGTCTCACGGCTTAGCCCGTCCACCTCAGAGTCTGGAATTGTGAGGGGTACTTCGGAAAACTTAGACTCTCGTGCCCCAAGTACCGTTCTATGAGGTTCTTAAAGAGTGGGAACCAGGAATCAGTATGTGAGCAAACTCCCTTAGTGATCTTTCTACACACAGAAGACTGTGACCACCACTTTAAAGAATTATACTTCCATTTAAACACGGAGGATTGAGTAACTAAGTGGTGTGTGTGTGTCAGGCAGTGTCTCCTTATGCCCGACCCTAAGGGGCCCACGGGTCCCTGAACAGGTTCCCGTTCCGGGGCAGGGACACATACAGGAAGTCGTCCTGTGAGTTGCCGTTGAAGGTGCCACAGAGGCCCACGGTGTCCTCCACCCATCGCTGGTCCACCTGCAGGTAGAGCCGCAACCCTTCGCGGTCGTAGAGGACCCGCACGCCCACGTTGGTCCTCACCCTCAGGAACACAGAGGACAGCCTCCGAATCTCAAAGGCATCTGGCCGTGGAATGAGAAATTGGACGTAAGCGACTTTGTCGGTACGGCCCAGCTCTCTGTCGTCACCTGTCTGGCCCACTCTCCGTCTACACACAGCCCTGGCTTCTTCCTGCAGAAAACCCGCCTTGGGATTGGCTCGTCAAACCCTGGGATAACCTACCAGGCAGCCATGACTCAGAAATATCGTGTGGAGGTTCCCAAGAACAACCCTGCTCTCCCTGGGGGACTTCGGTTTCCTGCTCTAACACTAGAATTCTGTAATGACCCGTTTTTGCACAGTGGTCTTCAGGAAGCCCACAATGCAATCATAGCAGATTAGATTCAACGGTGACACATTTTATATCTTTTTTTTTGACCCAGGGTCTCATGTAACCTAGGCTACCTTGGTACCATGTGCACCACATACACAGGGATAACCTTGAATTCCCAATCCTGATTCCCTCTACACCATCTAAGCTTCACGACCTTCCCGGCTGCCTTTCTGTGGTCTCTCTACCCTCGGTGCAACCCCGCTCCTCCCTGTCTCCCAAAGCTGCTCTTCACGCTCTGTTCCTTCTCTCCCTTCCCAGTTCTTTCTGGAACTGGATCCTCCTTCTTAGTAGCTTTGCCTTCCGTGTTAAACGTGTTTCCTCTGGGCTACCCGCAGCTCACTTTTGGATGAAGGAATCGGGATGGAGAATAGACACTGAGTCTAAGTCGGGAAACAGCCCCACGCAAGGGTTAACAAGGAACCATCACACGTGTGGGAAGAGCACTACCATGTTGGAGTGTGGGCGAAGGCGCATTTTAGGAGTCCATTTTCCTGAGTCCAACGTCCCCTCCCCTAACCCATGTGAGGGGTCGCCCATGGGGCCGTTCCCTTGGGTAGAGGAGCTGGGAAAAGGGAGCAACTAGCCTTCTTGACCACCCCGAGTCATACCATCTGAGTAGGGTGGGGTGATCTTGTACTGGTCAAACAGAAGGACATCTCCCGCCTGGGTCAGGGTCACCTGTCTCCGAGGGTCTTGGTGCAGAATCACTGACACGGACTGGACACAGGCTCCATCCTGGTTCTAGAGAAAAAGAAATAGCCAGCATTAGTTGGTTCTGTCTGTCCCCATGGCCCAAACAGAGCCCTCCATGACAGAGACCCAGTCCAACTGGAGGAGCAGACTCCTCAGAGTGAGAAGCGGAGCCCCAAAGGGCATTAAGTCTTGTCAAAAAAAATGCTCTCATCTGGGATATCATCGGACCCAGAATGGACAAGGTTGGCTGCAGAGCTGGACAGCAATAATAACCACGGTGATTAACTCTCAGTTGCACACAGACACAGAACAGAGCCAGCTCCCAGACAGCTTAGTCTAGCCTTGGAAATCATGGCTCCCCACACAACTGCAGCCCAGAGCTCTGATTTCATCCTTTTGCCAGATCTTATATAGCGTTCTGCTCATGCTTCCCTGTTGGGGAAGTTTATTTTTAGTTATGTTTGAAATTGTTTTATGCACTGTTGGTTGAGGGGCTGCCTAGGTCCTGGCGTTCCATATTGTTTGCAGATATTAGATATCCATGGGGGTCATTTAATTGCTAATGATCTGTATGTGCTATCAGTAGCACACCTGAGGAGTTCTGAAAGAATAAAAACACCTGAGCTCAGATGCTCGGGGTTCCACTATCGACTGAATATGGCACTGGCCATGATGGTGGTTCCCTCTGCTGAGGTCTGGCAGGGCTTGCACCTATGATTATGCCTCCGTGTCTTAGAAGCTAACAACCTCACTACCCCACTGTATCCTGTACCCCATGGAAGCCAAGTCTGCTCAGGAGGGTGACAAGTTCAAGGCCTGTCAGAGACGTAGAGCGAGTCCAGGGCCAGCCCAAAGTCACTGTGCAAGACCCTGTCTCAAAATAAAAAATGTAAAAAGGCTGGGCTGTATGGCTCAGTGGTACAGCCTAGCATACATAAATATGATCATAAGTTCTGTTCAGCCACCGCAGGGGGCAGGGTGGGGAACGGTAAACGAGCTAAGGATCCCTGTATTTTGCGTTCTCCACCTTTGCGGTGGACAGCGCACGTCACACCCATTCATACCTCCCTCCCAACGGAAAACAGCCACATTTCACTCATTCAGAGACTTCCTGAGCAACCCCCATGTGCGACCTCGCTACACCAGCCTTCACAGGCAAGTTCTGATACAAGCTCACGCTCAAGGAGATTTCAAGTGTGTGTGGGTCAGACAGACATTAAATGACTGAGCCCAGGGATGATCGCCCGTGACCGGAGCGGTGGCTGCTGTAAGCAGGCGTGGGGCACCTGCAAAACACACAAAGGGACAGAGAGGAACTGCAGAGGCCGGCAAGGCTGTCCCAGGGACGATAACAGCAGTGCAGAATAAACCCGACGACAAAGCCTGACTACTGCGTGTCGCTCTGGTAACAACAGCTAGCGTCAGCACCGGTATCCAGGAGCTGTTTAAATCCCAGTCGCTCGACCCTCAGCGCACTCCGCGCAAGTACCGCTTCTAAGCACCACCGTAAGTAGCAGCACCATTTTACAGATCCGAAAAACCGAGGCACAAAAGAGTAACATCTGAGTTACGGTTGCATGATACGGGGAGGGATATACGGGAACCGTGTCCTGGCTTTGCCACGCTTCCTATACATTGCCTGTCCCGTTCCTCTAAGAATACTGCCACACTCCCAGTTCCCATTATTGAAGAACAGACTGAGAATCCCAGAGCATTAGAGATGTAAATCGCCATTAGAGTGTCCTTTCTTTTTGGCCCTCCGAGGTGATAGAAAGGAAATATGCGTGTGACCCTTGCATGTGTCTGCATCACCAATGGACACACATGTATCTATCCGCATTTCTGTGTATCATATATATAGATGTATAGAAATAAACCTGAAACACAAAGTCAGCTAATCATGCATCCTTACTGATGCTCCAGCGCTCACCTGCCACGACACGGGCTATTCTAGCCGCCCACTTTGCCCGCCATGCATGGTACATCGGTTACCCACAAGCCACCCTGATGTGCTGTCATGCATAGGGCCAGAAATCAACAAGCGTGACGATGGCCACGCATGCGTACACATGTGATATGAGCACACACAAGGGACACAGAAGCCAAAGGAAAAACCTGCCGCCAGCCAGATCTGAAACCATCCGAGTGACAAAACAAAGGAGCTATATAGGTTGCCGCCTCAAAGAGACAGTGAAATACACACATCTCACCACGAGACAAAGCCATCAGACAAATCCCAAGGGAGCCTTCTACAGAATACCCGATCAGGGCTTCACAGGTGTTCAAGGTCACCCTAAACCAGTGGCCAAGAAGATGTGTGGTAACTATATCTAACGAGAGGCGCTGGGTCAGAAAAATAAAATGGGTGAAAATCGATGAAATCTGAGTAAGTCACAGACCTTAGCTGAGGGTAGCACACCAGCATTGCTTGGTGCCTCGAATGTCCTGTGCGTGCTGTGTTGGTTTGTATGAGAATGTCCCCCATGGGCTCATGTGTTGTAACACTTGGTCCCCAGTAGGTGGCGCCGCTTGAGGGAACTTTTAGGACCGGAGTGGTGCTGAAGAAAGTACATCATTAGGGGCGGGCTTTGACAGTTTATAGCTTTAGCCCCCGCTCCCCTCGTGTGCGTGCGTGCGTGCGTGCGTCCTGTGTGCAGTCGAGATGTGATAGCTCAGCTTTTCGTTCCAGCTGCCTGTATCAATACGCCGCTGTGTAGGCTCAGCCAGGAAGACAAGGAGATTCAAACCCTGCCAGACCTCAGCAGAGGGAACCGGCCAGTGCCAGGCTGGACCAACAGTGGAACCCCCAGCGTGTTTTATTGAGTCAGAACTCCTCAGGTGCAGATCATAAGCAATCAAACATCCCCAGAGAAACCCAACACCTGCAGACCATACAGAATGCCAAGACAATAGGCAGACCCTCACCCAACAGTTCACAAAACAATTTTTAAAAAAACAAACATCTACAGCAGCTGCCTGCCGCCATGCTTCCGCCACCATTGTGGACTCTCACTCTGGAACCATGAGCCCAAATAATTCAAGTTGCTATCATCACAGCAAAAAAAAAAAAAAAAAAGTAACTAATATCCTTGGTAACATAAGATGCTAACAAGGGGAGCAGGATCGTGTGGGAATGTGTCCTATTTTTGCAAGAACATTCTAAAAGCCATTCTAAAATACAAAGTTGACTTTCACCCCCTTTGAAGACTGTAAACACCGCGCTGCGTATGAGGTGAGGGTATCAGGACTCGGTGACAACACCCAACCTTGGAGGCCGGTAAAGATGTGGGTAGTCATGAGACACCCCCAAATCTCTAAGACACCCCATCAAACTTGAACGACGAGGGTGGTACTGTCCGGTACTTTGGCATGTACTTACATTAGCTCTTGTACAGAAGGTTATCAGTCAAAGTTCAGAGCGCCGGGCGAATGTGTCACCGGTGCCACCATCTTACTGTGCCCAGCACACTCCACTTCTGTCGTTCTGGTGTCATTGCTTTCCTGGTATGATCAACTCTCAGGGTGCCCTTTCTCCTTGTCTCTCTATTTATCTTTGCGGGGACACCTTTAGGTTAAAGCAAACCCTGCCACATGGCTTCCCTTTTCTGCTAACATGTAGGACCACGCCTTCTGCTACACCAAAGTGACCTATACTATAGGCCATTAGTTGGGTGTAACTTCTCCACGTAGCCCCCGCTGTGCTCAGCACAGAGTTGGCACAGGGTAGAACTTCTGTGGAATCACCAAGAGGAATCCAGCTTGAGGCAGGAAAAAATCTGCCATCAACAAGCACTGTCCATCATTGAGGCCAGTTGGACAGGCTCGAGCTGGCCAGCCACCTATCAGGGACATAGTAGAGAGATGGTTGGACAAGGCACCCTGGAGCCCACAGTCCTCTGTGCTCTGAGACTCCAGACCTGGGTGAATGGGAGAAATGGGAACTGTCCTGTGTCTTTCTGTGCTTCCTCTCTCTTTCCACCTTCAAGATGTCACAGAAGCGATCCCTCCCTGGAAGACAAGCAGCCTATTGCAGAGAGAACTGCCGAGAGCAGACTGCGGCAGAGAGAAGAAGGTGGTCACTCGGGCCAAAAGAAGCAAACCAGCCGCCACCCTATCCACAGGCCCCAGGCCATCCTAGCTAGGGTCTGCTCACATTCAAGGCCCTAGGGTCTGGGGTTGGAGCAAGGACAGCAGACATACAGGGTGGAAGTGCCCTCGTGGGCATGAAGCCCTGGCTCTACTGCACAGAGAGGAGCTTAGACCAGACCAGGGGCTGGGGGTTGGCTCAGCACATGGACAATGCAGTCACTCCTGAGACAGACAGACACTCTCTGTACCAGAAACTAACTGTAGAAAATCCTCAGTTGAGAGTAAAGTTTATGGTCTTGGACAACTTCATTGCATAGTCACGCTTTCCCGGTTCAGGAGATCTTCCTGGTTCGTCTTAATCTTCATCATTTTTGACGGTACCCACAATTTCTCATTTCCACACCTGCCCCGATCTTCTGTGCTCACGGTCTCAGTGATGTTCACGGGTAGCTAGCACAGCCCTGGGATCACCTCCTTCAGGCATCCTTTCCTGGTTCCCTTTGCCCTTGCAACGCAGGTAAAAGAGAAAGCCTTCCTAGACACCCACCCTGCCCCGTCCCTACTCTCAAGGCTGCTGTTACGGTCGGCCATGGGTTCACTCACCCGCCCTGCCTACTAGACCTCAGCATAGCTTCTGACCAACAGGCTTTCAGGATTTGAGGCGTGAATTCATCAAACAAATGTGCCTTCCAGACATGGGAAAAGTGAAATCAGGGAAGCATAGAAGACTAAGAAGAGTTGACTCATTCTAGAGATTTCTTTAAAATGATGTCTAGGAAGGGGATAGACTCTCAGCCAGCAGAGGGCCTGGAGCTCAAACCGTCTCCGAAGCCAGTTCTGTGTCCCAGAGAACTGAGGCAGCAGGACCATGGGGTCCCCATGTTCTCAACCTGCAGGAGGCTTGTTTGAACATGGAGACCCGGACTTACCAGGCCACATGGGGCGTTCTGCAATGTCACTGTAAAGGTGCCCGAGGAGCGGCTCTTGGCCAGGATGTACTGACACGTGGCGGGGAACGTGTACCGTCGTCCGTCGAAGGTCGTGAAGTGGATGTCACCGGTCACCGAGCACTCCGCTGAGAGAGGAGAAGGGTAACTTACTCATGGAAGCTGCTTCCCCCCACCAACCTGGGACTGCTTCCCTCCCCCACTGGGGACTGTCTCAGCCTTGCAGATCTCAGCCTAGTCAGGACACAGCCTCGGCCCTCAGGAATTGGGCAGGCTAGGATGCCTTTTTTTTTTTCTGAGAGCCAGCTCAGGGGCAGGCTAGACATAGCCCTGCGGGATTGCACCTATAAGGAGAAACCAGGTCCTGGGCATGGGACCCAGAAGTGTCGATACAATCCCTCAAGTTCAGACAGGAGGTGCACAGGACCCATTAATGACACTCCGGACATGGGCCAGAGTGATCCCTTAAGGCAGGCAAAGCAACGGAGGAAATAAAGGGAGTCAGGTGCCCCGGGTGAACCAAATGCCCCCTCTCCCGAGTAGGCATGGCCCCAGGGTGTCCCTGCCCAAACCTATGAGACCAGTAGAAGGGGGGCAGGGTCCAAGGCGACGGTCAGATGTACCTGGGCAGACGGAAGAGCTGCACACCCACTTCCCTGCAGTGCACGTACTGAAACACAGAGGTCATGAAGGAGGCCTGTCTGCCCCTGACGTGCTCCAGCCCAGTGTGGAGAACACCCCACCCCTCCCCCATGAGTCTAATGGCATCCCCTTGGATCTCAAAGAGGCTGAGTGAGTAACCCTTGGTTTTTTCAGGGTTCCTCAACTCCAGGTAGGCAGCATGACAAAGCCCTGGCCTCCCCAGACCCCTCGCTCCAGGCAGCGGACACAGACCAGGCATTGCAGTCCTCCGTCACCATGGAGCCGGGCGGGTGCAGGATCCCATGGAACTCACAGGGACACTCAGCTGGTGACATGCAGCCCCCATCCTCAAAGATCAGCCCTAGGGTGTGACAGCAAAGGCCCGCTCACCGCCGCCTCTGTTCATGAGCCATCGAGGTGGCTTCTAGGGTCTCAAAGATCCCCGTGAGCAGAGCTCTTTCTCTTCTGAACCCACTTCCAAACGCTCCTGTAGACCCTGGCTCAGGCGGGACATGAACCCCCCTCTGGCCAGACTTTACTCTATGCACACCCCAAACTGCACATAGACTGGTGGTCTCTAACCACCTCCACCATGAGACCTTCCCCAGCCCCCCACATCCCACGACTCCCCTGATCGATCCCTTCTTTCGTGACCCCCTGAGCCAGCCTCCACTACTCTGTACCTTAGGCAGGAGTAAGGCGTGAGACATCCCTGGAAGCTGGCTCTGTTCCTTAACAAAGCCTGTCACTTTACCTTCTGACAGGGTGCTCTATGTGTCCCAGGCTGGCCTTGAACTCCTTACATAGCTGAGGACAGCCTTGAATGTCTGGTTCTCCTGCTTCCCCCTCCCAAGTGCTAATATCACAGATGTGCACCATCACGCCCGGCGTAGGCACGGCTGGGGTGCGACCTGGGCTTTGCGCATGCTAGACCAGCTCTCTACAGACTGAGCTACGTCTCCGGCCCCAGCTTTACATTTTACAGTCTCACCCTTCCATCAGCCAAGCTAATCGCTCATTGTAAACATGCCCTTAGATGAGTGGGTGTCTTGCCCTCATCTGAAACAGTCAAAAGCTCAGTCCAAATGAACCCGAATTCCTTGGCGAGTCCAACTGTCAAGAAGCCAAGCTCCTCCCTCACCCCCACCTCCCTTAACTCATTCATTCATTTATCAGTTTAGGTGTTTGTTCCTTCATTCATTCATCCCACAAACAGGCATCTCCTGAGCCCCTGACTCCCCACTCCCTCATCCATGCCAGGCCAGGAAGACACTGCCAGCCCTCCTATCCCCACCCTCCCCCACCCCCATCCCACCCCAACAAACCGTTGGGGCAGTAGCAGCCATCCACACAGGCGATCTCGCTGTCCACACATGAAGCACGGGACTGGCAGGAAGCCGGACAGCAAGCGACACACTCGTTGTAGATGAAGGCCTTCTCTTTGCAAAGCACAGCTTGGGAGGGAGGGAGGCTGTGGTCTGTCTGCTTGGCCAGCACCCACCCTCGCCCCAGGTCCTGGGGGGTGGGAATGGGAGGACTCTTGTGTCCCAGATGGAGATGGGTAGATCTGAGGTTCTCTGAGAACCACTTTGTGGCCCTGGACCCATCCTTCAGGCTCAGCCTTAGTTCTCCCGTAGGCCACAACCTCAGGGCTTAAGGCTCTGACCGCTGTGGCTCCAGGGCATTGAGCTGAGGTGTGTGGCTACCACCCACAGCCACATCCAAACTCATCTGAATCCCTCCCTGCCCACCTCCAGCCTGCACCTACTGCATTGTGGGAGTTGGGTCCTCCAGCCCTGCAGAGGGCGCCCTGCCTGTGCACATGCCCGGGCGTATTCTGTCAGTGCTCGGCACCAGGTGGCTTCATCACCTCCTGATCTGTACAAGGAGATGGAGTGTCAGAAGGTCCAGCCTGTCCCCAGCCGCTCCCACCCCATGACCCCATCGCCCCCCACCCCCGGACACACACACCCATGGACACTATTCAAACAGCAGGGCACCCTCTTCTAAGAAGGCATCCAGCACCACAAAGCCCTAGACTTGCCATATGCTCCCGAGGGAGTCAAGCCCCATCTCTGGGACTCAGTTAAACGGGTCAGCTGAACCCCCATCTTGGCAAATGAGAATTTCAGAGCTTTGGCAAGCCGCTCTGCCAGGGTCAAGTTATTATCAGGCTCAGTGACCCACATCCTGAACCTTCATCCCAATACTGGGAGGTCCTCCCCACACCCCAATGCCACCTGCCATCTTGCTGCCCACTCACTGGCAGAGGTCACTGGTGCAGCTGGCTGTGAAGGGCAGGGGGCTGACGTAGGCATGGCAGGCGTCGAACGGAGGCCTCAGCAGCGCCTCACACCTCTCATACACACCCTGGGTGGGGCAGAGGCGGGAGCTGGGCTGGGAGGAGGGCATGGCTCTCTGTTTCGCCGTCCCCACAGGGAACCCTAACTTAAGCAAACTGAAGGCAGAGAGGAAAGGGAAGGAGCTGTGGGTAGGAGCCACCCCGAGCCCTTGCAACCAATAGCTTTGTACTGAGCGGGAGTCTCCCCAGGACACAGACCCGCATGGACGCCAGGCTCTGCTGCAGGCATGGCGGGCGAGGCACGTAAGAAGTCACAGGCCCGGGAGGGCTGTCAGGCGCTTGCTCCTGCCAGCTGTGCACGAACTCCCCCACATCGTCTGTCAGCTTCCCTGCAGGGAAGACAAGTGTCCCGAGGAAATGGGTGGGCAGCGGGACTGAAGACTGAGGACGAGACAAAGGAAAGCCATCGGGAGAAGCCAACCTCCAGTGTTCCCGCCCTACTCCGTTGGTCTCTTGGAAAAGCTGTTTCATCAGAAGAGATGAGAATGTCCTAAAACCTGCTCCACGCTCACAGAGGCCACGCGACATAGCCGAGAGGGCTGTGCGCAAGCTTGAACAAGCGCCTGCACCCATCCCGGCCTCAGTTTCCCCACATGTGGAAAGGGAACTAATCTCCAGGAAGACTGCTGCCAGGAACTCAAGCTGGAAAGTGCTTACACATGGCGGGTGCTCAAAGGCACCCTTGGGCTTCCTGCCAGGGCCACCCCACTTGCCCTGAGCTTCACCTGTACCTGTCACCAACCTGCCCATCACAGATTTCAGCTCCAGTCTGAACCTTCCTCTTCCCGGCTCTCTCTGATTCATGCTTCTTCCTGAAACCTCGTGAGGTCAAACCCACCTAGCGAAGTGTACCGGTGTATGCATGGCCCTAGTTGGAATTCTTATCATGAGTACTTTACAGCTGAGGATACTGAGGCCCAGAGCACGGTGCAGAGCATGCCTAACATGACAGAATTTTGAACGTGAGCCCTTGCCTCCCATTGGGTTTTCACTTCCATGGCCATGACACCAGAAGTCTGGCCAGAGTCCCTTCCAAGACCCTCCCATCCTGACTCAGTCTCCATCCCCAGAAAAACACCTCCAGATGGACTTTCTCTTGGACTCACCGTAGCTGGTCACCAGGTCGTCCTGGGCGTCACCGTCGTTGTTCCCACACAGCCCTCGGGTCCAGCCCAGAAACTCTGGGCTCATCTTGATGTACACAGCTGAGGCGCCATCCCAGGCCAGCGTGAAGGCTGATGGATGTCGTGCGATGACATAACCAGCCAACAGCTGCAGCTGCACACTCCCCACCGCCCGCGGCAGCTGGACCCTGAGAGGCAAAGCCCGGGGCGTCAGGGTGTCCCTACAACTCCCACAGGCCCTGTCCTTCACCACAAGGCCAACCATCCCTAGTCAGTGATATGAGTTCTTTACGTCCCCATCCTCCAAGTTCCCAGAATTCCTAATCGCACCAAATTGCATCAGAATTCTTTTATCTTCAGAGGGTTTACAAAATCACAATGTCATCAGCAGGGATAAATCTCAGATCAATCGGCCTCTTTCTACCAAACGGGAGGATGAGACACGAGATCATAAAAAGGCCTCCATTTTACTGTGTTGGTCCAGAACAGGAAGAGTGGCAAGAGAAGGGGGGGACAGAAAGGACCCCCCCACTTACTATGCTGCCTCCCTCCCAGTGTTGCAGCCATGGAGTCTGGAATCTGGCAGTTCCTGCTCAGCTGACAGTAAGAGAAGCCAAAGCCCAGCCCATTGTAGGTCTGAACCCCCACTTTATCTGCAGGAGAAACCCCTTAGGCCTCAGCTTTGCTCTCTGTCCCAGGAAAATTGGCACTCAGCTTCCGGGTCTAGAGGGTCAGGCCAGGCGCTAGCCCTGGAGGAGGAGGCCTTGGGGCAGCAATTCAGGACATTAGATCACAGAGAAGGGAAGGGTATCCAGGAAGAAAGCAAGGACAATTCAGACAGGGCCTCACTCTGGGGCCATGTGGTGTGGGGCAGAGTCTTCCCCACACAGGTGGTCCCTAGGAATCCTTGATAGTCCAGCATCATTCAAAATGGCCCTCTGTCCTCAGGAAAGGATTAGTACGTGTAGGTGTCTGCTCAGAAGAACTGTATGTGAGCACAGGGAAAAGATGTCTAGTGGGAAACTTCTAGAAATGTTTACTCTTTTCCTGAAGATCTGTCTGGAAACTCACTGGGTCTGATAGTTGCAGAGAATCGGGAGGTATTCAACCTCCCGTCCATACCACTGGCTGGACATGAGGACACGCACAGGCCAGGCGTGCGCTTCTGCCCCAGAGCGGAAAATGCTGCCTCCCCCAGTTATCCACTTCCCTTTAGCATTGACAGGGTCAGATATCCCCTGCCCCACGTCAGGGAGGTGGAAGGGCGTAGTTACCTCGCACCTCCATGAGTGACCTCCTTGGCCAGGCGGATCTCATTTTCACCCGAAAGGAAGAGGCTGACAGACCTCGGGCAGGCGTAGTGCGCAGAGCCACACTGTGGGTCATTGTGCACCTGACGGGGGAGGGGGGCAGGGTGTTCAGAGGGCAGTCAGCAGCAACTGCCACAGGCCACCCCGACCTTCACGCCACCGACACGGGATGACTGTGTGACCCCTGTGTGCTGAACGCTCTCCCTCCACGACTTTTCCCTAGAAAACAGCACAGAGGTGATCCTGACCCGGATCTGAATGGGTCGGATTCCAGAGCCTTTCCCAGATCAATGGGAATCTCCAAGTCCCATCACGTTCCTCGCACAGGCGCACACACCCAGACACACCCAGACGCAAGCTCGCAGATCCACCTACGCTCACGCTCTGTACCCGACACGCTCTTGGCAAGCTGAGACTAACTCTGTCCTGCACACGCAGACACACCCTCCTGCGCTGCTCATTACATACGCCTCTTCTCTGGGCCCAGTCAAGAACCCACATTTGAAGGGCCGTAAGTCCAGAGGGTCGAGTGAGTTTCTAGCGCTTGGGGAAAAGGTTTTCAAATGTCACCCTATCATGAAAGGAAATACTCTCAGGAGCCAACTTCCCACTCTATTACTCTTAGCCATGGCAGAGCAGGCCAAGGCCTCATTGACTGAGGGGCAGAACCATGCAAGCCACCCTTGTCCAAAGTTACTGTTTTTCAAACATTGTTGGTTTTAGGGTTAGGGTGAGGGTTAAGGTACCATGTAGCCCTAGCTGGCCAGGAATTCACTATGTGGGCCAAACTAGCCTCAGACTCACAGAGACCCACCTGCCTCTGTCCCTCAATCCCTCTGTGCTGGGATTAAAGGTGTGTACTGCTACACAGAGATCAAGCATTTCTGACTGTGACTCACAGAAAAAATACCTATATATAAATAAAACAAAGTTCTACATCTTCATATTAATGAAGACCAGTGTGGTGTGTGTGAGTGATTGTGTGTGTGTGTGTCTGTGTGTGCGCACACCTTTCCAGTCTCCCCTGTTTTGATGCTGGGTGTCACTCACTACTCATAACTCAAGTATGTGGCACCTCATCCATCTGTGTAATTGTAACATATCTGTTGTGAAAGTGACACGGTTATGTAGCTGTTAGGCTACTCTGGCGGCTCACCAAGGATGGTAAGGAGGCATTCTCATAGGTGCAACCCCTGCCGGACCTCAGCAGAGGGACCCACCATCATGGCCAGCACCATACTGGACAGTAGAACCCCAAGTGTCTGAGCCCAGGTGTTTTTACTGATCCAGAACTCCTCAGGTGTTCTACTGACAGCACATGCAGATCATTAGCAATCAAACATCCTTCACATAAATCCAACACCTGCAGACAATACAAAACACTAAGGCCTAGGCAGCCCCTCCCCCACAGTGCGCAAAACAATCATTTTATACATAGCTAAAAATAAACTTCTATAACTCAGTTACAAAAAAGTCTGAAGTGTGATAGACTGAGGTGTGGGAGGTGACGCTGGTCATGACACCTAGACATCTAGGACATGACCTCCAGGTCTATGCCTGAGGCACAAGGACAACAGCCGGCCAGGAGAGGGGTGACTCTGAGCGGGCACTGAGATCTCCCTAACCCCATCCACTGCAGCCCATGACTGACTGTGGTGTCCTCCACCAGCAATTTCCATCAGATCTGCTGGACACGGCATTCAGGTTGATTACAGGCTTTCACCAGGCGCTCATCTAGGCTCAGGGAACAAGCCCAAAAGACGTGGTCTGGCCCAGAGAGGTCCCGTGTGGGAAAGGAGACTCACCAGGAAACCTGCGGGGCTTGGGGGGCACCCAGAGAGTCTCTCCTCTGCCGCTTGGGATGTCAGGAGACATAGGAAGGAACTGTATACCGGGCTCCCAAGATTCCCATCATCCTCTCTGAGGCACCATACTTAACATGAGCATCCTCGGTCTAGAATAACTTCACACGACTCCCACCTCCACGTCTTGTCTAGCTCCAACCAGTCTCCTTTTCCATCTCAATAAATGTCACCTCCTATCAGAAACCTCGGTCATCACCGTCCTTCGCAACAGACCGGATCAGGATTCCAGGACGCCGCCTTTTAGCCATCGACAGTTTGCCTACCAGAGCTCCAGAGTGCTGTGGTTTCTCTACTAAAATGAAGTCCCTCCAGGACAAAGACCTCATCTGTGCTGCTATCCTAACCATCTCCCACACTTGGTACTCAGAAAAAAAGCGTACAGTATGCACCATGGATGCCTGACTAAATGAACAACTGTCCAGCGGTGACCCGGGGCGAGTGGGTGAGCAGGAACTTAGAGACTCCGGCTCCTTCTAGGAGCGTAGCCCTCGAGCAGGAAGGTTCCGGCCTACCCCAGCTCCCAGGGCCTGGGAGCCTGTGTGGCCCAGCAGGGTAGGAGAGAGGAAGCCTCACCTGGATGGAGAAGCTCTGCCCCTCAGGTTCATGGTACCCCGCCAGCACGTAGCTGCCCTTTCCAGGGAGGTAGTAGTACAGGCCGTCAAATGTCTCCACGTGGTGCTGTCCCCAAGCCCGGCAGATGCTGTCCCGCTCGGGGCCGGTGTTGTACACTGAGATGGGTCAGAGTGAGCCTAGATCTGTACGGGCACCGTGCTGGAGGCTGGTGGGCCCCACTCCCCTTCCCCCGGGCACAACAATACTCCCAGGTCTTGGACCTACAGCGTCTCTGTACCCATGGTCCCTCTTGGGGCTGCAGAGACCAGACCTACCCAACTGGCAGCGAGGTCCAGTGGCGTTGAAGCGTCTGCAGTCACAGAAAGTTGGGTGCACACACTCACCCCCATTGAAGCAGGAAAACAAGTCTACAGGAGACAGAGACATCCCCCACTGCACCAGACCAGCAGAACCAAGATGCACACCCCCACCAAGTAGGCCCCTCCCCCATAGCACCGGACCAGCAGAACCAAGATGCACACCCCACCGAGCAGGCCCCGGGCTCCAGCCATCTCAGATGTCACAGGACTGAAGCCCCATCCCAGACAGCCACCCTGATGGGCGCCATGTGGGTACACAGGGCCACGGCACAGTCCCTATTCTGATGGGAATTCAGGGTGCAGTCTTAGAGCCTCGACCTTCAGCATGCATGAAATGGCCCTGGGGCCACTTGACCTGGGACGTCGATTCCTTAAGCTAAGCTCCTGGCTGGCAGGCAAGACACCAAGACCAAGAAAGGGAAGCCTTTTTGGAAGCAAGGGAGACTGCCTTGAGAGCCTAGTGCGTTCACTGCTCAAGAAGAGGCTAAAATACGCGTTGGGATGGGTGTGAGAACGTGGGAGAGAGAATGGCCTCAGATGAGGAGGGGCCGGAGCACGGAGAGGGGAGGAGTCACGGACGGGTCACAAGCGTGGGACTCTGATGGGGCAGCACAGACACGGGACACGAGATGAGGCCACAGAGGGAGGGAATGAGAAGGCCTCAGATCTAGGAGAGGTGAGGAGAGAGACCACAGGAATTAACGCACGGAAGGACCATCACACAGGAAGTAGGAAGCGAGACCGGAAAGAGTGTGAGGCGAGGCGAGGGGTCGGCCATCCAACAGGAAGCAACCTCATGAATCAGAGGTGCAAACAGGATCCAGAGGGGCCCTGAGGTCAAAGTGGGGAGGCTAGGCAGAGACTCCAAGCAGAGGAAGGGTGCTACGAGTGGTGCCCTCCCACACACTCCGTAGGCCAGACTCTCCCATGCGTAGGCCACGGGGAGGGCACCACTTACAAGACGGTGCGCACTTGGCCCGGTGGAGCCGCCTTTCCCAGGAAGACATGGCTGCTGCATCTAGGCCTTCAGTCTCCTTTTAGGAACAGAGAACAGTTAGTCCTGAGCGCTGGGGTATTAGACTCCCATGTCTTCTTTGTCATCTATGCATGTCCAAGATGGTGCTTCCAGCAGAGGACTCTGGACATAAGGAATGTTCCAGAGCCTCTGTGGCTGGAACCCAGCCAGGCTCATCACACACACACGCATTCCCGGGCAGGTGAAGTCTGACTCCCTGCTCACCAGACGCTCAAACCCTCCTTCCTTCCTCGGCCCGAGGAGTCCTTGATCCATCTTTTGGTGGCTTTCTGCCCCACTCGGCACCCCTTTCCCGGATCTTCCCAGGAAGTCTTACCCAGCTCCAGGAATCGGGTGTCTCACCTTCAGAGACCATGTGGAACGGGAAAGGGGCCTGTGGTGGGAACAGCTGCCACCCTGCTCCCATGGTCCCCAGACAGCTTCTGGTTAAGCTTAGCCTTTGTAGACGCACACAGCACATCACCCAAATGCGACCTCTGAGACCTTGCTGTACCTGGAAGACTCCCAAGTGCTGGAATTATGGATGTTTACCACCCTTGACTTGGAAAGTTCTTTAAATCCTATCCAAAGAAGTAGTCTTCAGGACCAACCAGGGGTTTGTAATCATTTTTCTGTCATGAACCTCTTTGACAATCTAGTGAAGCCTGCGGTGGCACCTTCTCAGAAAAGTGTTTATAAATACATAAGATG
Source organism: Cricetomys ansorgei (assembly GCA_026225945.1). Lineage (NCBI taxonomy): Eukaryota > Metazoa > Chordata > Mammalia > Rodentia > Nesomyidae > Cricetomys > Cricetomys ansorgei. The sequence continues at coordinate 2,885,119 of JAMJFZ010002635.1, read as the reverse complement.
TGATTACAAAGGAACCCAATATAATGTAAATATGAAAATGTTTTATTGACGCGTGCTTGGGTAAAATTGTAGTTCTTTAATAACACACAAAATAAGGTCCATCAGCAAGTCTCCTCACTGCCAAGACTGAGAAGGAGTCACAAACAAATGACATGTGTTGGTGATAGAAAACACCTGTGTCTTCCACCCATAATCGACACCGCTAACGCTCTTACGGTTAGAGGAGCAATAGCTGAAAATATACTAAATCTCACTTGGTGTCTGAAATAACAATGATATTTTTGTCCCAGCCTACTCCTGCAACCAGGAGGCCTCTGGAGAATGCCTGAGTCCTGCAGAGGCAGGTGAATCTCTGAGAGTTCAAGGTCAGCCTGGGCTACGTAGTAAGATCTTGTCTCAGAAAGGAAGAGAAAGAAGAAAGAAAGAAAGAAAGAAAGAAAGAAAGAAAGAAAGAAAGAAAGAAAGAAAGAAAGAAAGAGAGGGGGGAGGGAGGGAGGGAGGAAGGGAGGAAGGGAGGGAGAGAGAGAGAGAGAGAGAGAGAGAGAGAGAGAGAGAGAGAGAGAAAGAAAGAAAGAAAGAAAGAAAGAAAGAAAGAAAGAAAGAAAGAAAGAAAGAAAAGAAAGAGGGAGGGAGGGAGGGAGGAAGGAAGGAAGGAAGGAAGGAAGGAAGGAAGGAAGGAAGGAAGGAAGGAAGAAAACAAGCATCCACAGTATGCAGGCCTTATCCGGTCACCTTAGAGAGAGGCCACTGCCAGTCCCTTTAGCTCTGTGGAGTAATGGGAGAGATCTGCCTGTATCACCTTGTTGATTAGTTTTATGTCAACCTGACACAAGCTGGAGTCATTCGGGAAGAGAGACTCTCTAGACTGAGAAAATGTCCCCATAAGATTTGCCTGTGGGCATGTCTGTGGGGGGATTCTCTTGATTGATGGTTGCTGTGGGAGGGCCCAGGTCACCATGGCAATGCTGTCCCTGGGCAGGTGGTCTTAGATGGTATAAGAAAGCAGGCTGAGAAAGCCATGGGGAGCAAGCTAGTGAGCAGCACCCCTCCATAGCCTCTTCTTCAGTTCCTGCCTCCAAATTCCTGTCTTGAGTTCCTGCCTTGATTTCTCTCGGCGATGGGAGTGGTAGATGAAATAAACCTTTCCTCACCAAATAGCTTTTGGTCACGGTGTCTACCCCAGCAACAGAAACCCTAAGACGGAACCCTTCTCAGTGGAAAAGGACGAGGCTGTCTAACCAGGAAACCAGCAAGGAAGGCATGCTGTCCCCTGGGAATGAGGGGTTTGGGTTCAAGAGATTTTCTCCATGAAAATGCACACACTTCTAGAGTCCCGTGGGCAGAGGGGGAGGCCTGGCTCTACCGACACTTTGGCCTACCTGCTCATTGTGGGGTCCTTCCCTATCTATGAAAAGAATGTCCTTTCAACTTTCAACTCTAATTGTGTAGGACTCTGAAGCCTGGGAGAGCAGGACAACGGGAAGAAAGCCGGCAGTGGAGAGGTGCAGACCTGCCTCTTCCCATCCTGGGCACTGGAAGGGCAGATAGCAGGGAAATTCTTTCTAGTATGCGTTATTCCCCTAACCCACTGACCCTGAGCTGATCACTGGGCTGGACACAGCTGAGGGTCAAGCTTTCTAAGGAGCCTCACCCCAGATGGGCTGATGTGTAAAGTGTCTGTGGTTGCAGAAGAGAGAAGACAAATGTAAGCCAGGATTAGAAATGGAACCTGAATGGTCCAATTCACAGACCAACAAACTTTGGCAAATGGAGAAAACGGACAGACCTTCAGCCTCTCCCACAAAAGCAGAGGCTCCTGGGTGGGTCCTAGGGGATGGTGAGGAGTCAGCGGGTTGTGGCGTGTGTGTGTGTGTGTGTGTGTGTGTGTGTGTGTGTGTGTGTGTGTGTGTGTGTGCGTGTGTGTGTGTATGTGTCTGCATGTGTATCTGTGTGTCTGAGTGTGTTAAATGTGTGTGTCTGTGTGTCTGAATGTGTGTGTATGTGCATGAGTGTGTGTCTGTATGTATCTGTGTGTATGTATATCAGTGTGTTTCAGTGTGTTATCTGTGTGTGTATGTGTGTGTGTGTTGATGTGCCTGTGTCTATGTGTGTGTGTGTGTGTGTGTGTACACCTGAGAGTGTGCAGGTCAGAGGACAACCTCAGGTACCCTCAAGCTCTATCCACTCTCTGGCTTCTGACCCTTCCAGGCTTTCCTGGCAGGCCCAGCAGGTGGCCCAGTTTCTGCCTCTTCTCTCTTTGCCTTCCTGCTGTGGTGCACGGTGCAGGGTGCACAGTGTATGCAGTATGCACAGGGGCCTGTGATAAGATTTCAAGCTTCGCAGTCCAGACAGGAAGAGAACTCCACTCTCTTAAACTCTAACCTGCCTGCTCTCCTCTGGGGTGCAGGGGGACTCAGCTGTCTCCTGAAAAGGCTTGTCCTGTCTCTCCTTAAAAAAAAAATACTGAGCTGAATAGGACCCAAGAGACTAGGAAAATCGAAACAGGCGGATTTCAGGAATCTGCACACTCAGCCACACACGGGGAGTGACTGTTCTCCTCCAGGTGACCCCCAAAACAGATCTTTGGTTGCCTCGGGCCCAGAAAGAAGCCCTTTGCCCAGGGACACCCCTTCCCTCAAGCATCTCTTACCTGGCCGTCCATCACTGTGGAGACATCATCTGCAGCGAAGGGCACCTCCTGGTAGCTGTGACCGGATAAGAAAAGAACTTGACATAGGTGAGGGGTGAGGGGCAGCCATGCTTCCCTTCACCCCAGAGCCCAACCCTCCTCCCTACGTGCTAAGCCCCTGGCGGACATTTGTACCAAAAATAGGATGGGACAACGGGTGAGACAGTGGACAGACAGATTTACCTGGGCTCAGGAGCTGGCTCCCGTGTCAGCTCTGTACTGGCCTTCCATGTCAATCCTGAGGCTAAGAAAAGGCTCCCGTAAGCCTCCCTTCGCTGGGCCCCTCCCACCCATGCTTTCCCACGGGCTTGGAAGCCTGATGCCCTAACCCTGCACACACTGCCTGCGTCCCACCCCCAGCTTCCTCAAGTGCCCTCTCCAGCTCCCAGGACCCTTCCAGAGCAGATCTCCCTCTTTCCTTCTACTCTGTGGGCCTCAGATCTCTCTTGTTCTCCACCCTGGCTCTCAACGAACTTAGAACCATTTGGGTCTCGGACTTGGCTGTCTAGGTGTCTGCCTCCCCTCTCATCCCGGTCTCTGCAGTTACTCACACCATTTCTCTCTCCTCTCTCTCCCTCTCTCTCTCCAACCTGCTCAGACCCGTTCCCCTAAACACTCTCCAAACCCCAGACTTCTCCAGTTTATACCCCCTCACCCTGGCGCTGCACCCGCAGGAAGTCCGAGGCAGGCTCAACCCTCAGTAGACAGAAGCAAGTGAGCAGCAAGCACAGCCTGGGGGACTGGGCTCCCATCAGGGTGCCAGGGGACTGGAGAGCCTGGTAAGGGCTCTGCTTCTCCTCTGGCTCACACCTCCGCTCTCAGCTGCAGTCCCACCTCTCCAGCCCAGCAGCTCCCTTCGGCGCTCCTCCCCAGGCACTTGGCTCCTCCCCAGGCTAGAGTGGCAGGACTGCCCATCTCATTATCATAAATTAGGACCAGGCTATAGTCGAGCCTCTGTCTTTCACTGCCTTTGTGACTACCCCTCCCCAAGGAATTCCCCGTGTGTTGGGTGGGGGTGGGGGTGGGGCAGTCTGGGCAGACTCTCCAATTCCCTCACCTGGGTCCTAGGAACCCCTTCCACTAGAGACCAGATATCCAAGTACAGTCTGGCCCTACAGACCCTCTCTCCTCTCAGAGAGGGTCACGCTGAGGCCTGGGACATGCCAGTCATTATTCAGTGGCCGAGGCAGGCCTCAAGCTTGCAGAGTCCTAGTTTAGGCCTCCCCAGCTCCACTCTGGCTTCCATCTGGGCCCCAAGTCCCTACCCTATCCTCAGTAAGAGCTCGGATGGAGAAGGCCATGCTCTTAGTCCTCAGAATGCCAGAGCTGGCTCAGGGAAACTTTGCACGAATGATCAAAGTGTCTCATTGTCCCCGTCAAGGCTAGAGTGATGACAACTTTTCTTTTACGAACAAGAGGTATTTTGTGTCCAGGAAGAATTGAGTCCCTGCAAACCCTTGGGTGGGGATGTAATTTGGGATGCATACATTCATTTAGCAGATTTGTTGAGAGTCTATTTGGTGCCACTTTGCTGTTCTGAACATACGGTGGGTAAGCTAGCCTCTTGAAGATAAAGATCAAGGAGAGGTTCCTTGATGTGTAAGGTCGCAGGAAGAAGGGCCAGGTGTCTGTGGGCTGCATTCTCCTGGGTAAGGTCATTCTTCGCTCTGGGTTCTAAATATGAGACCAACAGCCACATGACATACTTAAGAAATGCAGAACGAGGCCGGAGAGATGGCTCGGTGATGAAGAGTAACTTAACTTGCTGCTTTTTCAGAGGGCTGGGCTTCAGTTCCCAGCATCCACATGCTGTATACCTGTCCATAACTCTAATTGCAGGAACCCTCTTCAGCTTTCCCAGGTACCAGGCACACGCTCACTGTATATACATACATACAAGCAACACACACACACACAAAGTGAAAATAAATAAAGTTAAAAACAAAAAGGAGAAAGGCAGAGAATCAAAGATCTAGATCGAAAGAGGACTATGTCTTGTGTGGTCTTTTTTGGATCACTAAAAGCCTCATGAGTCTTTCTGTCCAGTCTCTGACTTACCCAGTTAACAGCAGAGAATCCTAGGTAGCATTGGCCGTTGATTTGACACAACTAGAATCATCTGAGAGGAAGCCTTGCCTGAGGACGTGCCTCGGTCAGATTGGCCAGTGGGCTTGTCCGTGTGGACAGTCTCGGTTATTAATTGATGCAGAAGGACCCAGCCCACTATGGGCGGCTCTATCCCTAGACAGGTGGTCCTGGGCTTTGTAAGCAAGCTAACCAAGTGTGAGCCTGGGAATGAGCGAGCTAGCAAGCAGCATTCCTCCATAGTTTCTGCTTCAAGCTCCTGCTTGGGTTCCTGCCTTGACTTCTGTCAGCGGTGGAATGTGACCTGAGAGCATTCATAGCACCAGAATGAAACAGATCAAACTATTTCATTCTGTGGACCATCATTTCAAGTGATTTCCCCGGGCTTAATTTGTATCTTAATCCAGGCCACCGTTGAGCCCTCATGAAGATAGCCTGTTTGCTAAACCCTGGCAAACAGCAGCAAGATCTAGAGAAAAGCCTTTCTGTGTCTCTGCAGTTACAACCATGCCTACCTGATTCAGGCCACCGTTGATCTCCTTGCCCATCCCTTGACGTGGGCAACGGGCTGGGCACCTAGTCTGTTAAATTCAGGGTCCACAGGCTGCGCCACACTTCAGTGAGTGCATGTGCAAAACTTGGTTGCAGAGCAGGGAAGGAGTCTTGGGAAGGAAAACCGGTGTGTGTGGGTGGGTGGGGCATTCCCCCACACTGGCAGGTGGGGGAGGGGGGACCAGTGAGACCCAGCCTGCCTGCCTAGAGCTTTTGTAGTAGGAAGGTGTGTGTACAAACCCTGGATCAAGCCCAGCAGAAGATGAGGTATGTATGGAAGTGGGGGTAGAGGGGAGACTCTGGAAGGCTAGGGCTTCTTCACGTGAGTTGGCCAACACAGAGAATATCTGAATCTCTATGCCAGTGTCACCACAGAAAGCTCCAAACCTCAGCCGGATACCGTGGGTCAAACTCATAATCCCAGCACTTTGGAGGTAGAGACAAGGAGGATCAGGAGTTCAAGGTCATCCTCCTCTGCTACATACTGAGTTCAAGACCTGCCTGGACTGCCTATGGCGCTCTTTCAAAAATAAAAAGAAGTCCCAAACTACTCCCTGCTCCCGCCGTCCGACGTCTCCTTATCTTCTGCTTTAACCACGTGTGTGGGGACCACTCCAGAAAAAACGCCTTCATCTCTAACCAAGTCACCATTAGCCCATTCACACAGCGGAGCCCCTTTCCTCCAGGGCCTCGGAGCTGAGCTGCAGGACCCGGCGACCAGCCTCCAGGCTGTCCTTTCTCCTCTCAGCCCCGCCCCTGCTTTCCCCAGGCCCCGCCCCTAGTCCCAGGAAAGGCAGGTCCTTGCTCCTGTGGCTGACCTACGGAGCAAGGCAGCGGCACCCTAAGGAGCTGGTGGAGCTACGGACGCACTCAACTGGATCAGGCTCAGCCATGGACCGGAAGGTGGCCCGGGAATTTCGGCATAAGGTCAGAGCTGAGAGGTGCCCCCAGCAAAGGGGACTTCGGAGTCCCTGGTCGGGGTGTGTGGGAGATGGACCAGAGCCGTCAATCTCCCTTCTCTGAAGGCCTTGGGCAGGCTGGGACTTCTGAATGCCGAGTGGGAACATCAGGAGTCGTGGTGTAAGGGCTTACAAAACTGACTCCCTCCAGAAAATGCTATTTCTCCTTTGGCCCTCCAGGGGCTGGTAACTGGATAGAGATCTCAACTAGTGGCCAAGTCCCCTAGTGCCCTCAACCCAGGCCTGTCGAACCCCAAAGACAGTCTGGGCTAGGCAAGGGAGGGAGAAAGGAAGCTGAGCCTTACTTTGCCCTTTGCCCCACACGGATGAGTTAGGAGTGACTGGAAGCCTCTCCCCAGCACCAACATTAGAGCCAGGCTTCAGGAGGAGGACAGAGGAGAGGTTGAGGATGTGAAGAGCTTGGCTTTGGTCTGACAGACCCCTGGAGTAGAGCTGTACCTCCCTGGGTGTGTCCCAGTAAGGGGCCACATTGCTTCTTCAGAGTCCTCCAAGGCCTTGACTGGAAGTCAGTAATTTCCTAAAGTATCTCCCAGACTACAGGATCTGTGGAGGCCACAGAAGGCCACTGAGGGGCAGGGGACCCCGTGGTGAACCTCCCACCAGGCCCCAGATGGGGGTAAAGCCAGTGTCAACAGCTACTCACAGGCCCAAGGAAGCTGTATACCCAGAGGTTTGACATCAAGATGACCCCCTACCCAGTATGAGGGGACAGAGTGGTAGGTACTCATCCTCTCCCTTCCTTCAGAGAGGCCCAGAGATGCCCAGAAGTCAGCCACTATGGAGCCAAAGAGGCTACAGCCAAGGGCATAGGCCCAATGGCTGGGATCAACCAATCATTTCCTTCCAACACGTTCTGAGCACCATTTTGTGTCAGGCCCAGCCTGCGCGTGTCCTTGTCCCATGGATGAGAGGCAGGCCTTGGACACAGAGCATTGGCATCAAGGTTCGGTAGGGGCAGCAAGGGCAGAGGCTTCCTAAACACGGGGCCCCAGGCCTTTGTGCTCCCATCCCAGGGATGAGAAATGGATGTAAGTTCAGCAGGAATGGGGACCTGGTGAACATCAAGGGGAACCATTTGCGTTCAGTAGTGTGTGAGCCCAGGGGTTTGTAGGGAGACATCTCAGCTGCAGTAACATCTGCGGAGTGTGGATTTCAGTCAACCTACTTTAAAGGCTCCTGTCCCTGCCTCAGCTTGAGTTTCACTTTCCTGGCCTTGGGACGGGAGTAATTTCAGCTTCTCTTTCATTTCTCAGCACCCGCCATCGGCAATTCACCTCTTTTCAGAGAACAGCCCCAGCGCCCCTGATGTCTAACTTGCCTCCACATTCCCCCTCTTCTTCCTCTCCTGGCTCAAAGGGCCTCCGGCTTCTGCATTTCCCTCAGAGTCATTACCTATTAATGTTCCCGTGTCTCCAGCTGGGCAGGCGTCTCAGTGGCCAAGGCCTGGTCTGGACTTTGCGCCCTGACGTCTCAGATACAGCAGCAGCCTTCCCCTCCCGGGCTGGGGATCTGGAAGCTGAGAGGGAAGATGGTTGGAATTTACATCTCGCTGTTGCTTGTCCCTGAGTGTTTCTGGCAAATTCACTCCTAAGCGGAAGTTTACGATAAGAAATCTTTAGTTGCTAGAGAGAGTGTTTAAGGTAATGTGCTGTCACGGATGATGCTGGGTGACCTAGAAGTTACTTGCCCCTCTCTGTGACTCAGATCTCAAATTTGTGAATCGGGCATGCTATTTAACTAGTAACCTAAGTACAGACTGAATGGGATCTGTGCGCATGCGTAGGAGGCTTATGTAAATTGGGCTCTTGGGGAATCCCAAGTGTCACCCCTGTCACTCACTGCCACTGAGAACTTGAGCAAGCCACAGTCTCTGAGCTCGTTTCCTTAGCTGTGTATCTATAGGAGACAGGGTCAGGTAAGAATTCCAGTGTGAGACGCTCTGGTGCCCAGCCAACGTCTGCTCCACTCCAGTTGCTGCTCCTAAGGCTCGCATGCATCCGAAGGCAGGCATCAGCTCTTACAGCCCTTACAACCCTTCCCACTAGGAGGGAACAACCTTGGAAAGGGCCTGGGATGATCACCCAGGACTCTGAGGTCGTTCCCCGGAACTCCAGCTTTTCAAAGCAGCCTCTGTTCCCAGCAGCACCCGCCTTGTGGAAACCTGGTTACTCATTCGCTCAGAAAACATTTATTGCCTCTCCAGCCACCACACATTTATGAGCAGCTCTGCTGTATACTGCCCCCGGCCAGACAACCAGAGGCCAGCCAAGCAACGGAGGCCCGGGAGGAATGAGACCAGGGGAGCCCCTTCCTTCTGGGGTTTGCTATACAGTCTTATTAGTTCGTTCATTTATGCATGCGTGCAATAAACACTCTCTGGCTTCCTAATATAAGCCAGGCAGAGTTCTAAGCCCTGAGCAGCATCAAGCCCTGCCCTCACCGGGAGCAGGCCCTCGTGAGGACGACAGTTACCAAGGAAACTAACAGTATCTTAGGATGGGGTGCTGTGATGAATGCTGGGAGAAAAATATCCCTGTGAGGGAGAGTAGAGACCAGCAGGTGGTATGTCGTGTACGGCCTCCAGGAAGGCCTCTCTAAAGGTGGCATTTGAACCTGGAAGAAGAGGGGGTGCCATGTGGTGTATGTGGAAGAGGGACCGATGACAGGTGTGAGGTGGGATGCATCTTCCCCCGCTGTGCTTTAGAATTCGGGGCTGGACTCTGCAGAGAGGAACTGCAGAGTTTTGGGAGGAGGTGGGTGAGGGAGAAGACGGACTTGGGGCTTTCTTCAGAGTTCAGTTTGAATGCGATTGGCCCTGCAGCTCCTGGAGTGGGAAGAGGAGCTCACTTAGTAGGACTTGGGACATGCTGGCCGGTGTCCTGCCTGCTAATTGAAGTTGGACGTGGAGCTGGTCGGCTTTGCCGTGAACTGGCTGTGGGTGTGAAGGAGGTAAAGCAGGAGCACCTGCTAGACCAGGGTCAGTGTTCATGACCACGGAGAGATCAGAGCAAACCTGAGTCCCTTTGGGGTGTCTGAAATTTTAGGCACCCTCTAGCTATTTCTGCTGGAGAGGATTGTGGGAGTTCTTGGGGTAGGAGTGGTGTCCAAGCCCTGCTCTGATGTGGTCACACAGAAGAGTAAACAGTAAAGACAAAAACCAGGATATCATCAGGGACCCAGACTAGGAGGGAAGGCAAGAGGAAGGAATACCAGGTGGTGTAGGGGGGCCAGAGGTGCAATTGGAGGCCAGGCCTTGCGTGCAGGACCTCACACCACACTCCAGTTGAACCAACTCCCAAGTCCCCTTTTATTTTTGTTTTGAGACAGGGACCTGTAGTGCAGGTAGGCTGTCCTCAAACTCACTATATTGGAGGACTGACCTTGAACTTGTAATCCTTCTGCCTTCACCTCCCAGAGCTTTGGACATACACCACAAGGGCAGGCTCCCTTTGTACTTTTCATTTTGAGATAGGAACTCACTAACTTGATAGGTTGGCCTTGAACTCTCTCTAGCCCAGGTAGGATTTGAATTTGCAGTACTCCTGCCTCGGTCCCGTAAGTATCTGGGACAATAGTCCTGTACTGCCAGGCCCAGCTAAGATGAGACTCCCAACCAGATGAAGACCGTGTCCGTGACCGCGGTGGTGGAGATCTCATACCTAGCTGTTCACATTAAATGTGAATGGCTTTTCACACGTCAACCACACTTCAATAAAGTGTTGTGGGTTTTGTTTCAGTTTTTGTTTTTAAAAGATGGAGGATGTTCCCTTTGGTTTAAGACATCAACTCGCCACAAACTGAAATTATCTGGATAGAGTCTCAGTTGAGGAACTTGCTAGATTGGATTGACCTATGGGCTTGTCTGTGGGGGATTTCCCTGGTTGCCAATTGAGGTAGGAAGACCAGTCCACTGTGGGTGGCACCATCCCCTAGGCAGGAGGTTCTGAACAAAGACATCAGATGAGCGCAAGAAAGCACGCAACAGGGCTACATTTATTTTCCCCTGCCCTTGACTGGATGCAATTTGACTAGCTGCCTTGACTTCCAGCCTTGACTCCCCGGCAATGATGGACTATAGCCTGGAATTGTAGGCTGAATCAACCCTTTCCTCACCTAAGTTGCTTTTGGTCATTCGGCTATTTTCATCACAACCACATAAATGAAATTAGAACAGAAAATAATAAAACAAGGGTCAAATAAAGCTGGGGTATTTATCATGTGGGAGAAAGGCTGGGCCTTCACCCCACCCACCGTGAGGGAGGGCAAATCGCTGGCAGCAGCTGGGGTTTCTTAACTTTCATCTTCCCAGCCTTTCCTAGTTTTATTTAATAAACACATATGGCCTCCTGCTTTTCTAGGGACCGCCTCGACTCTTCCTATACTAACTCACTGAATTAATGATGAAAACAAACTAAATAAAGACACTATATGCGTATTTCACAGACAGGAAACGGAGGCAGGGAGAAACAGCCATAGCCACGGTTGGGGCGTGCGGGGAGGGGCTTTGCTGGCCCCGCCCTCCACGCTGACACACCTTCGCGGCTCTGCAGCTCACGCGGGGATGGAGGAGACTACGGGTTTGTAAAGACAAAATCTGATACGGCTGGAGGGACCCAAGGCAGAGGTGGCTGCAAAGGGAGCCTAGGAACTGGTGCAAAGTGCATCGCGAAGAGGTGACTCCGAAGTCCATTTCCCGGGGTCCAAGCACCATCCCAGTCGATGCTAAGCACACGGTAGCCAGGGCTGAGCAGGCAGCGGGCAGCTCGTCCCTAGGTGAGCTCATCGGGGCCTTGAGGAGCGTGTCGGGAAAGTGTGCCTGAGCAGCTTGGACCATGGCAAGAAGCCCTCAGAGGACCGAGGACACACCTCCAGTCTGTCTCCCCGCACTGCTGGTCCCCGGCTGTGTTTTCCCACAGCAGTAAGCCAGAGGGCGTGGCAGCCCCTGCAGGGCCCCTAGGACAAGGTCTGGAAGGAGGCTGAGTGTGGCTAGTAAAGGGACAGGAGGGGCATGCAGCTGGAAGCCACACCCAGTGCTTCACCGAGGCCTGGTTAATCCCAGCAGCAGCTCCAGGAGCATGCAGAGTGCAGCGTGAATTATTGAAGCCGTTCTCACCCGCTGTCACCCTGATCTGAGAAATGCACCCATCAGGTGGAATTGAACAAGGTCTCATCAAGCCAGTCCCTGTGGACAGACCCCGGGGTGGGGGTAGGGTGGAGCTGAAAGGGCACCAAACCCTGAGCGCAGAGAGGGAGAAGTGTTAGGAGCACAGTGCCTGCTGCGCACCATCAGGAGAACATTGGTCCAGGGCGGAGATGGGGTGATGGTCTTGTGGGGACCCCTAACAGTTCTTGTGCACGAGCTCTGCTGGGGGCTCTACTCCCTATGGCAAGTGGGAGAAAAGGAAAAGCTTTCTACATCTAGTTAGAGAAAGATTAGCCTCTGGCACACAGTAGGTGCTAGTAAATGCACATTGGACAAGCGTACTCAAAGAGATACACAGGAAGTTGGATGCTGTGTGGAAGATGGGATTTTAGAGCCTGCAAACGTAGGCTAGAATCTCAGGTCTGTCTTATCTCCAGGCCTCTGCTTCCCCATCTATGAAATGGGGATAATAAGATCTATCTCCTGGGGCTGTTGGCAGGGTAGGCCTGTAGATCCGTGAGCAGAGTGCAGCTAGGATGAATGAATGAGACAAGACCGCAGGCTGGCATGTGGGAAAGGGACTTTAGACTGGACCCCTAGGAAACTCTCTGGAGGGGGAGCCTCATCCCTGGCCTTGCTGGAAGATGGGGTTCCCGTGGGAGGAGGAGAGTTGGCTTCCTTGGCTGAGTCTAGGGACCGCAGGGAACAGATCACAGATAGAGGGGAGAAAAGAAACAGAGTATCAAGCCCTACTATGTGCTGGACACTTCTTATATGTCTAGAATTGCAGGCATTGCCCCGGAGCAAGGCTTCCTAAAGTTAATGTTTGGACTCGTATTAGAGAGAACTCCAGGAGGAGACAGTATTATCTAATTTAAAAATTGTATTTTTAAAGGATTGTTGGAGCGATGGTGGCATTGTTACCACACAGTCAGACTTCCAGAGACTTCTGTGTTTCTGTTCTCTGTCTGTCGAGTGAGGTGTGAGAGTGTTTTCAAAGCACAAAGACGGACCGCTTCCTTGAGTCTCCTCACAGCCATTTCCGGGTCGTAGAACCCTGTCATTCCCATTCCCGTTCCTACCTACAGAACAGTCTGCACCAAGCCACACCGCCTCCTTAGTTCCTTGATTTACAGGTGATATGGAATGGATGAGCCAGGTCCTGTAAGAGAGGCTGGGGCTGCTGAGCGCAAGCCTTTAATCCCAGCACTCAAGAGGCAGACGCAGGCAGACCTCTGTTGAGTTCGAGGCCAGCCTGGTCTACAGAGCGAGTTCCAGGATGGCCAGGGCAACACCAGAGAAACTCTTGCGTCAAAGAAACAAACAGAGGCTAGAAAGTTCTGTGTGTCTGGGGAAATGCTTGTCCACAGCCTGAGCCTTACACAGAACGTGGAGATGACCCTGCGGAAGTGGCCAGGGCAGATCAGGGCAGTGTGAGCTTACTGGTGAGGCAGAGCTGGACCCTGCCTGCTGCCTTTGAGGTGGGCTAGTAGGGTGTGGCTGGTGGGTGGGGGCTCTGGAGGCAGCAGTAAATGTTTAAGACTGTCCACATGGCCCAAGGTCCCCAGAAGTGGGCTGCTTTCCAGGGAGACCATCTCCAGTTATGTGTGCTTGGCTCTAGGAGGACAGAGAAGTAGAATCTTGAGCCCCGAAGTCCCCAAGTCCTCTCCAGTTTTCCACCCCGACTTCTTGTCTCCAGTTGGTGCATGTTAAGTGCCTGTCACCCATGAGGACTGTGTAAACCTAAGCATGTAGAAGATGCAGTTCCCCGGAGCAATGGGAGGGAAGTTCAGGCCTATGGGAGAGTCCCCTCTCCGGTCCCTTTCCTCCTGTACCCACCATGGCTAGAATTAGACTAGATGTCTCTCTGTAACTCAGAGGATGGGATTGCTATGCTCCCCCTGAAGAGCAGAACCACTGGGGTTCAAAGCATCTCTTAAAAGATGCTCTGTTTCCTTCCTCGTCATGGACCCGGTGAAATGGTAGGTGTGTGGGTATCACACCCAGAGCCTCGTGTGTGACAAGCAAGCTCTCTGCCACGGAGTCCAGGCTCCCAGAAAGCTTCCAGGATAGAGTCCTTTAATCCCAGCACTCAGAAAGCAGAGGCAGGCAGATTTCTGAGCCTGAAGCTAGCCTGGTCTACCTATTAAGGTCAGGCTGGCCAGGGCTACATAGTGAGACTACAAAAAAAATGAAAAACAGTGGAGAGGAGAGAGGTGAGGGTTAGAGATGTCTTTATGGCGCCTGAAGGGGACTTGGGTGCTCCTTGTCCTCAGAGGTCCAAGCCCTACTAGATGGTGCAACAGTGTGCGTGCCGGGTTCAAATCTCAGCGTGCTAGTGTGGTCTCGGGTCACCTCTGTGATACTCTGTATAATAAGGGCTGGTGCTCTGAACAAATGTCACCATAGGAGCTCCTCGGGGACTATGCGAGAGTCCTTCCTTCCTCTTCTGTCCCCATGGCTCTTCCTTCCTGAAGGGTAAGGGCAGACCAAGAGGCAGGAGACTAAGGGATCCATTCACGGCTTATTTATGAGCCCTTACTCCGCGTGAATCAGGAGGCAGGCAGACCGAAGCCGACCTTCACCTTCTCTTCGATAAGACAAATTCCCCAAAGTTACAAACCGTTAAGTCACAAATGACTAGTAATGACCCTGCCGAACTGAAGTGTTTCCTGGAGGTGGGGGTAGGCTGGTTCGTAGGTGGGAGACGAGGCCTCTGTGAGAAAGAGGCCAGCTATGCAGGGGCAGAGGGCAGCACGCGCCCGGGGCTGGGAGAAGTCTGGCTTACACAAGGAACTATAGGAGAGCCACGCAGCCAGGAAGCATGGCAGGCCAGGACAAGGACGTGGCTGAATCAAGAGAAGGGATTTGATGGGGCTTTTTTTTCCCTCCACCATGGCAGTCTACTCTGGAACCTCGCGTGTGACCGTCAAGCCTTCTGCCACTGATTTTGCTTTGACTTACACACGTCAAGAAGCTATGAAGCACTTGGTGACAACATAATCTTACACAGGAAGATGCTTCTGGTCCCGGTCCCAGGGGATCCAGAACCATCTACGATGCCGTTTCCTCATCTCCTAGCTGCTGGGAGCTCCCCGCAGTTAGGAGGGAAGGTGCGGCTGGAGGAGCTTGTGACCGGAGAGTCTCACACTCCGCACCCTTGGAGCTCAGCCTGGAGTGATGCCCTGGGTTCCTCCTGTCCTCAGTCAAAGGCTCCTGTAGATATCTGGGGAGGGGCACTTCCAGATTGAAACTGGAGAATGTGCATTTCCTGCTCACATCCAAAGTCCCAAGAGCTAGGCTTCAGGGTCCTCTCTATATTGGGACAGACTCTCCAGGGTCTTCCAAAGTCCTTGAGATACTTGCAGCGAAGACATGACTGCCCAGGTCCTGCAAGCTCCAGGCAGGAGGAGATCACAGCTTTTGCAGTAGCTTCTCCTGTGAAGGGCAGAGACTGGGACCACAATGCTGACTGGCCTTGGGGACCAGAGGCGAGGAGGTTCCTGTGTCCCCTCCAGCATCTGCCTTGTTCTTCTGCTTAGTCTCAGGCTAAAGAGAAAGCCAAATATGCAGCCCTTGGATTCACACTGAACCCTCCCCACAAAGTATAGAATTTGGGGCTCCTGGTTCCCCAGCTCCCCAGGGATGGAGTCATTAATGAAACAGCTCCTTAACATGACCTCGGAGGACCAGCTATTGACGTCAGCAAAAGCCGGAATGATGTAACTTAATCCTCCCTTTGTGGGGGACACCGGGGATGAAGAAGGAGTGGCCAGGAGGCTGACTAGTGGACAGAACTCAAGGCCAGACCAGGCCAGGCCAGGGTGAATGCTCCGGCAGAGGTAGCACTGAGGAATTCGGTGGTCGTGTGCTTCCAGTGGGTGGGATGTGTTATCTGAGTGAGTGGCCCAAATCCTTCCTAAGAGCATTCATCCGTCACCACAGCCACCATCAGGTGAGACTGTGGGTTTCTCCCAGCCACGGGTGTCACAGCAGTGAGCGTGGCAGCAGTAACGTGGGACTGTGTCGGTGTTGAATGGGGTCCATGTGTGCACAGATTTGTGTTCAACCTGTGTGTCCCTCTGTCACCTCGCCCGGGGATAAGATGTTTCTGGACTATTCCGGAGTGTTCTATACAGGTCTGATATGTCAGGCAGTTTGGTCCCCAGTTTTCCTCTTCTCTTCCCATCCTTGGACACCCCGGATGGTGACCCCTCCGCCCCAGGTCTGCTGTGGGCATGCTGCATGCACACGGGACCTGAAGCTATAATCCTGCTCTTTGGACTTTCAGGTGGATTTTCTAATTGAAAATGACGCAGAGAAGGACTATCTTTACGACGTGCTGCGGATGTACCACCAGTAAGTGTGCGTAGCCACGCCCACGCAGACTGTGTCCCAGGAGTCCAGAATGGGTGAGGTCCTAAGACAGCCCATGCTCTGCGCTGGGAACGTGGGTTCCCCGGAGCTGCTTACTCGCTCAGCTTCAGTGTCTGGTCACATGAACACTTCCTACTGGACTCTGGACTTGGGTTCAGGGGTATGCTGTGAGCAAGAAAGACTGCCTTCTGCCCTCAGCATGCTGCAGCATCCTCTGGGGAGGCCGTCCAGTACCCAGATGGGTTCAATAGAACATGAACGCTAGGCCAGCTGTCCCCAGCCACTTCATCTGCCACCTCTGGTCATGCACTTGCTTTTGATTCATTCAGAGTGTGTTTAGGCCCAGAAGTACAGTGGGTGGGACAAAGATCACAACCAGGGGGATGCCTCAGCTCTCTCCCTCCCTTTGACATCTCCAAAGGACCATGGACGTGGCCGTACTCGTGGGAGATCTGAAGCTGGTCATCAACGAACCCAGCCGCCTGCCCCTGTTTGATGCCATCCGGCCCCTGATCCCACTGAAGCACCAGGTGGAGTACGACCAGCTGACACCCCGGCGCTCCCGGTGCGTCCCCAGAGCAGAGGCAGGGACTGGGAGGGGCCGCCCCAGGCGCGCAGCGCTGGTGGTCAGGCCTGAGCTGGGCCAGCACCAACCCCCATCCCTGTAACAGGAAGCTGAAGGAGGTACGCCTGGACCGTCTGCACCCGGAAGGCCTCGGCCTCAGCGTGCGTGGAGGCCTGGAATTCGGCTGTGGACTCTTCATCTCCCATCTCATCAAAGGTGGCCAGGCAGACAGCGTTGGGCTGCAGGTAAGTCACCAGAGCCAGAAGGATGGGCCCAGGGTCTCAGATGCCTGTCTCCTCCTGGTCTGCTCCGTGGTACAATGCGGACATCTGTTTTCTTAAGTGTTTGAGGAAGGAAAGAAGAGTCCAGCTGGAGTTCTGATAGGTGTTCAAAAGCCTTCAGGATACAGGGAAGGTGTGCGTGTGTGTGTATGTGTGTGTCTGTGTGTGTCTATGTGTGACTGTGTGTGTGTGTCTGTATATGTCTGTGTGTATGTGTATCCATCCTCACACACACTAGGCAAACACTCCATTACTGACCTCTGTCCAGCCCTTGCCTGTTTTCTTGGGTCAAGCTGGGAATCTGACTGCTGCCTCTTGCCCCTGCCACTGAGCCCGTCCCCAAACCCTTTACGCCCTGAAGGGGGAGCAGGGTTAGGACAGGCACCTGCAGCTTGGTGCAGGTCACCTTTTAGTCTAACGCAGTGTGATTCTTAAGAGCATAGACACTGAACCATCCAGACCAGAGCCTGGCCTTGCTCTTCCTTAAGCCCGCATGACTTGACTGAAGTGACTTGGCCCTGGACCTCGGGTTCCTCGTCCGTAAATCGAGATGAGGATAAAGCCATCTGCCTCGTCCGGCTGTTCCAAAAAGAGAGGAGTGAAACAAATCAGTGATCACAGCTGCCTGGTACACCAGGGCTGTGAGACTGGCAGGTGGGGGCATTGGTGGGCACCTCCATAGAGTCAATAACACAGCAGATGTCCGCCCCATTTTACAGCATTCACAGAGACTCAGGGGCTGCTGAACAGCAGAGCCAGGCTTTGAACTTGGGTCTTCTGGACCCAAGTCAACATCCCAGGCTTCTCCCTTGTGGGCCCCACAACTGTTGTGTCTGAGCAGGGACAGGCAGACCTTCAGGTCTCAGAGTTGTTCGTGTCTATGCAGGTAAAGAAGTTTTCTCCCACTGGGGGACAAGCCAGGGGCCTGGGGGGCTCGAGCGCTAAGGGCATGAGCCTGCAGTGACGGGGGGCGGGGAGACAGCGCGCTGACAGACACAGCTTTGTTGGAAATCCGTCTCAGGGCTCTCAGCGGCGTCTGAAATTTCAGCCCCTTCATTGTCTTCCCTCTGGGGCACATTTTCCAGCCCAGAAACATGGCCAGAGGAGAGAACATAATGAGCTCCCCTCCTGGCGTCAGCCGTTGGAGGGGCTTGGGGGGGAGAGCATTTTTCCAGAATAAGCTCTCCTCTGATGACAAGTACTTGCCTGCAGAGCCCCATGAAGGGGGCACCAGGGCACTCGTCACGAAACTCAGCTGACCAACTTGCCACCTGCTTCTCAGGCTTATAAAATACCACACTCACCCCCCTTCTGGGGCTGCTGGGCCCATCTCTTCTTTGTCCCACTGTCCCTCAGATTGCCGTGTTACCGTGATCTCCACACAAAGGCTTTTTTGCAGGGTTTGTGTACAGCAAAGGGGAACAGGGAAGTTGATCCTGCCATCCTATCCAGGGGCCGTGCGGAAGCCATTCTGACTAGGGTCCTGGGCAAGTTCCTGTAGGGACGATACCCGTGTCTCCACTCAGGAGCTAGGGCGAAACTGCCTTCATCCACTGACTGAATCAGGGTTCAAGTTTCTCGTGCTGGAGGACAACACAGAGAAAAGTCTAGAAGGCAAAGGGAGACCTCACCCGAGAGGCTGGGAGGACTGTGGGGACTTGAACCCTCGGGTAGGACCTAGTCCTTGGACTTCAGCCATGCTACTGCCATGCCTGGATGCTGAAGATTTTTTCACACCCGTACTATGTTTAACTACGTCCTTTTCCCACATAAGTATGCAACTGGCTGTTTACTCGTGTAGAAAAAATGATATCCCATGCCTTTCCTGTCCCTGCCTTCTTGTGGGACTTCAGGGCTCTGATCCCATGGCGGGAGACCAGAGCAGGCAAGTCGCAGGGAGCTGCAGCCAGGTTTGGCCATGTACCCCTCTCTTCTAGACACCCAAGAACCAACATGCGTTGTCTGTCTCGGAGATCTGACTCCACATCCCAGCAGCCCCTTTGCTCACTGGGTGACTCACAAATCTGTTCGCCTCCCCGAGCCTCTGTTTCTTGATAGTGCCACTGTGGTCTCCACATAAAGGCCTTTCCGCAGGTCCTACACGGAGCAGAAACACAGGTTCCTGCCCTTTGGGGTTCTAAAAAAATAAGTACAAGGAGTTACCCAGGTGTTCTCTCTGAAGTCAGTGTCCCCAGAAATGTATAAAGCTCTTTGGTGAGTCCTCCGGTCGGGACACAGAGAAGATGTGTGATTGCGGCCCACACAGAGGGGCCGGCCCCTTCCTGGAAGTACCGACAGGTAACTGTGGGAGTGTTCCATCGGGAACTGACCTGAAGAGGGTGTGCCCTCAGAGTCCAGCCTGAGTCCCCCGACATAAGCCAGCCTGTCTCCAGAGGACCAAAGCGTGTGCCTTGCGTGAAGCCCACAGCCTTAGTCCGCAGGACATCTGGGTTCTGTCCCTGTTTGTCAGCTACGTTCTTCGTGTCCTTGGGCAATACATCATCGCCACCCCATCCCCACCCTGTCTCTTGCCTGTCTACCCCTACCCCGACCCCATTGTCTTCTCTTTCATGATATGTTGATGTCCAAGGAGCCTTTGCTTACTCATGGACGAGCTTTGGTATAAATCCCAGGGGCCAAAGGCTTGGAGGAGGCAGCAGCGACGGCCACCAGGGGGCAGTCTCGTCATGGTCTGCCTCTTAGAGCTGGCTTCTTAGGCCTCCTTAATAACAACCATTTATTAAGAACCTTTACTGGCTGGCCTTACACACCTTACACACGTGTTTGTTTAATTCTCAACAGCTCCACGGTATTCCCTGTTTTATATAAGAAAGAAATCGTGGTTCAGAGAATTCAAGAGACTTGAATCAAGTCATAACTAATAAGAATTAAAAAGTAAGAATTTTAGCCAGGCAGTGGCGGCGACGCACGCCTTTAATCCCAGTACTTCACAAGGCAGAGGCAGGTGGATCTCTGTGAGTTTGAGGCCAGCCTGGTCTAGAGAGAGAGCTCCAGGACAGTTACTACAGAGAAACCCTGTCTGGGGGCGGAGCGGGGTAAGGATTTGAACCCAGGAGAAACAGAGCTCAGAGCCCTGTGTTCGTTCTCTATTCTTCGCTTGCTCCCAGAATCAAGACTCAGAAGTCAGTTTGATGTCAGTGGGATGGAACCAAAGCGAGCGTATGTTGTCCTTAGTGATGGAAGCTTGAGTCAAGAGGGGCTCCACCCCTCCTCACAGTGTATGCTAGTAATTACCAGGCACCAGAGCCTGCTTCTGGGGGCAGGGAGGGACAAAGGCCAGGCAGGGCTGCTGGATTCCAGAGCCTGATGGTACCTCAGTGGGGTACAGAGGAACCCAGGTTGGGGAACAGAATCCTGAATCTTGCCTCTGCTCTGTGACCCACCCACTGCATGCCTCTCCCCACCTCACACCTCGGTTTCTTCATCCTGCAAACCTTGGAATCCCTCCACGGGATTCCTCCAGTGGGATCTGGCTTGACTGTGCCACGTTGCTGGCTGACAGCCCCCCCCCCAACTTCTGGGGCTGGGAGCGCCTGGTAGTAGGCCTGCCCACTGTTTGGCACTCTCCCCCATGCTTGTCCCATCTCTCCGTGCCAAGGTAGGGGACGAGATCGTGCGGATCAATGGCTATTCCATCTCTTCCTGTACCCACGAGGAAGTCATCAACCTGATCCGAACCAAGAAGACCGTGTCCATCAAAGTGAGACGTGAGTGAGGCCAGTCGAGACTGGAGCTCTGTGGAGGGGTGGTGGTGACGACGGGGGGGGGGGCTGATGAGGGGAGGATGGTGATGACAGGGGGGGGTGCGGGTATCGTGGCCCCAACTCCGAGGGCATCGGCGTTTTCCCAACATGATGCTTTCTTCCCACAGACATCGGCCTGATCCCTGTGAAGAGGTGCGTAAGCAGGCCCACCTGTGAACCTCCCTGTAGGTCGAGAGTCCTGGGATCTGGCTCCCCCATGCTCTGACTAGCACTGCTCACCGGCTGGGGGAGGGGAAGGATCCACAGATCCCAGATCCCTCAAATGTTCTTACTGCCTCCACCTTCTTTGTTTCCTTCTCCTCAGCACTCCTGAGGAGCCCCTCAAATGGCAGTATGTGGATCAGTTTGTGTCAGAGTCTGGGGTAAGAGATGGGGGCTACCTTTGATGGGGCTTGGGCAGCTGGCCTTGAAGGAGGGATGGTTCTGGGGAATGCATCTTCTGGGCTTCACATAGGCCCCTAGGGTACCTAGTATTCCCCTGTTGTGTGCTGGGCCGCTAGACCCACACCCAGTGGTACAATAGCTATTTTGTCTCTGTGAATATGGGGTACTTACCCTGAAGGGTCTCAAGCCCAAGAGGCCACTTGAATGCATGTAGACCCAGTAACCTGCTCTGTCTCTCCTTCAGGGTGTGCGAGGCGGCTTGGGCTCTCCTGGCAATCGGACAACCAAGGAGAAGAAGGTGTTCATCAGTCTAGTAGGCTCCCGGGGCCTGGGCTGCAGGTAGGTAAAAGCGTACCTGGGCTCAGTCTGCAAGTAGGTAGCAGCATGCCCAGGTCAGCCTGCAGGTAGGTAGCAGGGTGCTCGGGGTCAGCCTGCAGGTAGGTAACAGCATGCCCGGGGTCAGCCGCCAGTCTTTAGCTGAGTGATAGGCATGCCCAGGGCTCAGTGACGGCCAGTAGACCCCGAACTTCCCAGTGCTTTCTCTCCCTTTCCTTACCGCTGCTCCCAAGGAAACTGGGTCCCAGAGATAGAACCACATTCCCTTGACAGGCCCCTCAACCACTGCACAAGGACACTCTCAGCTTGTCATCTGTCATAGTTCTCCTGTCACGGATGACTTTAAGAGGTGGCCAGGGAAGCAGGGCCTGTAACCCCAGCACTGGGGAGTCAGGCAGAAAGCTCCCAGGTTAGCTTTGGGTAATTAGACCCTGACTCATAAAGCAATGCAGTAAGCAACTGCAGAGAGTTCTGAGCAGGCTTTGAGCTGCGTGTGGGTCTCTTGTTGAGCATGCAAGGGCTACAGTGGCTCGGATATCTGTCCCAGCTCTGCCAGGCCATGCATCAGCACTCAGACTTGGACCAGTGACTGAGCCCCAGGCCATTCTGAGCCTCGGTCTCTTCCTCCATAAATAGCCAAGAAGGATAATACCTATATCATGGTGCTATTATAAAGAAAGCAAAGTAGCACCCAGTAATAAGTTGTACTTATTATTTATTTTAATTTATATTTATTTAACACTTTTATAAATTTTATGTAAAATTTATAATTTATAAATTTAACACTTTTATAAATTATTTTTTAAGATTTTTAAATTTTTTATTTATGTGTATGTGTGTATCTGCATGTGTGTTTGTGCACATGAGTGTGAGTACTCACCGAGGCCAGTAGAGGGCATCAGATCCCTCGGAGCTGGAGCTACAGGTGGTTGTGAGCTGCCTGATGTGAATGCTGGGAACCAACCAAACTCTGGCTATCTCTTCGTGAGTACCAAGTGCTCTTAACTGCTGAGCCATCTTTCCAGCCCCAGAAATTATTTATTTTTTGCTTTGTTTTGTTTTGTTCTTGAGACAAAGTCTCACTGTCTGGACAGTGGTCCAGGTAGACAGATACACGGACAGTGGACAGGGACCAGGCTGGCCTCAAACTCACAGGGATCTGCCTGCCTGGTTTCAATTCTTAGCACTGCATACTGAGCATGGTGGTGTAAATCTAGCACTTCGGAAGTAGAAGCAGGAAGACAGAAACTTAAGGTTATCCTCTGCTACATAGTGAGTTTGACCTTAGTCTTGGCTAGGTGAGATCTATCTCAAAAAATAAAAATTCAAAGTCCCTCCTTTCTGGGAGATGGCAGCCTAATATAGAAGCTAACTGTATAGGTACAATATTGTGAGATAAAGATGCGGTGAGCCCATACCCTGAGTCAGGGGTGACAACTAAGTTTCCTACCTGTGCCATCTCATCAGTTAACAGTGGCATCCTGGGATACTGTTATGTGAAAGGTTCTAAGTCGGTATCCAGCTGGGTAGGAAAGAGTGCTGCAATTGATTAGTGATGTCTGCCACAGACCCGGGAGAGGAAATAGCAGTACAAGAGCCATTCTTGGCATCTATATTTTAGAAGCACTGATAACCCTGGGGGCAATTAGCTTCATGGGGATCTGGTGAAAATCTTATAGTCATGAGGAATGGACCAGAAAGTTCTAGAAAGAAAAGAAATGTGTAGTGTATTGATTGGGTGAGGGACTGAGGAGATGAAATCACAAGGAGTTTTCTGTGGCTGCTGCTTAGGGCGACAGTGGAAATTGGGCTGGAACGGAGACAGGGACAGAGGGCCTCAGGCCTTGAGTGGGGTTTGTGGGTGACCTGTATCCTGAGTGCTGGCTGGTCATTGAGAATGGGCAGTGCTGCCGGGGACGAGCAGCAAGGCCAGAGCCTCAGCCACACCTCTGCATCCCACAGCATCTCCAGCGGTCCCGTCCAGAAGCCTGGCATCTTCGTCAGCCACGTGAAGCCTGGCTCCCTGTCTGCAGAGGTGGGGTTGGAGGTAAGTGCCTGAATTGAAGAGGGCCACGCATAAGGACAGGGGGGTGGGGGCTGGACCTTCCCACCTAGCCTTCTCATGGCTGGCACTGGCTAGTGACTCGCTAGTGGCCTCCGATGGGGAAGGCATTGCGGAGAGGTGGTACTGGACCCCTGAGTCTTCAGCTCTGGAGGCCATCAGTCCCAAGTTTGTGAGTGTGGTGACAGTAATCAGAGCTGACATTCTGCATTCTAAGCCCTATCACAACTCTGAGGACTAGGTTCTATGTTACCCCACCTTGCTCAAACCAAGACCAGAGACACCGACTCTTCCAAGGCTGTGTCCCTAGAACACAGAGCTGGGAGTCAAGCCTGCACGCTCTTCCATCTTAATCCCTTCTTGAGGCAAATTCCTCACCTACAAGATAAAGATTCTAGAACCTTCCTTCTAGAGCGGTTGTGTAGATTAACATTTAGGCTGGATCTGGGCCAGGCACCTAAAGGCGATCAATAAATGTCAGTCATGACCATTACTATGAGGGTCCAACAAAGCCTGTGCAGGACGGGAAGTCCAAAGCCTTCTGTGTCCATCAACTGAACCTCGTAAAGGGAAGGTCGTAATTCAGCAAAAGATATTAACTTCTAATAGTGTTTGATAGCCATAAGACTATTATGGGATGGAGGGGTGCCAGGATGAGCTTGAGGCTCTCCCAGAGCCTAGTCAGAGCTTGCACCTGCTCTGTTCCTTGGGAAGAGTTAGAATCTATCTGGCTGCTTGACCACCAGCCTATGTCTGGCATGCCAGGAGACCTTTCTGCAGATGGATGTAGGGATAACACACACACATGCACATGCACCCATGGTGTACACACACATATGACACACACACATACACATGACACACACACACACACACATGCACACACACACACACACACACACACACACACACACACACACGCACACATGGCCCACACACACATGCAACACACATACATGACACACACATACACACGCACACATGGCACACACACACACACATGGTGCACACACACATATGACACACATACATGACACACACACACACAAGACACACACGCACACGTGGCCCACACACACATACAACACACATACACGACACACACACACACACATACATGCACACATGGCACACACACACATACAGCACACATACACGACACACACACACAACACACATGCACACATGGCACACACACACATACAGCACACATACACACAACATACACGCAAGCATGGCACACATGACACGCATGCATGGCACGCGCACACACACACACACACACACACACATGCACACATGCTGCACGCACACATGGCACACACGCACACACACGCGCACACACACACTCTGACTCTTTTCTGTTTCCCTCGCCCCAGACAGGAGATCAGATTGTGGAAGTGAACGGCATTGACTTTTCCAACCTGGACCACAAGGAGGTGAGATGTGGGGTCTTTATCTGAGGTATCTCCTCCCCATACTCTCCTTCTAGCCAGCGCCATGACGGCTGAGACCCTTATGCTCTGTGCCTGCACTGCTTCCGTCTTTCGGTCAGGCCCCAGCTGACTGTCCCCTGTGTCCACAGGCCGTGAACGTCTTGAAGGGTAGCCGCAGCCTGACTCTCTCCATCGTAGCTGGAGCTGTAAGTCCAGAATGAGGCTGATGGCCCCCATGACCCCTGACCCACTCTGTGGCATGGACTGCCCGTATACCCCAGGGGCTGAGCTTCCTTCCTGACCCCTCACAGGGCCGGGAGCTGTTCATGACAGACCGGGAACGGTTGGAGGAGGCACGGCAGCGTGAGCTACAACGGCAGGAGCTCCTCATGCAGAAGCGTTTGGCCATGGAGTCCAACAAGATCCTCCAGGAGCAGCAGGAGATGGAGCGTCAGTGAGTAGCCTGTTGGGGACCCCTGCCCACACCCCAGACCAGACACACTTGACTTCCGCCTACACGTCCCAGGCCAGCCACTTTCTTTCTCTGGTGCCTTCAGTGGCAGATTAGGGTGTCCGTCCTAATCTTTAGACATCCCGGCTCCTTGCTAAAGAGACCTGGTTCCCAGACACCAGTACTATACAAAAGAGGCTCCTGTACGGCAGCCCATAGTGAGCATGTGCCGTGTCTACTGGGCTGTATTCAGGACTTTGTTTATGTTGCTAGTTTAGCACTCACGGCATCCCTGATAGATGGTATCAACCCATTAAATAGGAAAGGAGACTGAGACTCAGGAAGGTAAAGCCACTGTGCCCAGAGTCATGGGGGCCAGGCTGAGATGGTCATCTGTTCTGTCTGGGTCAGGAGCCTGGCAGTCCCCACAGAGGCACCTACCTATGGTGAAGCCCCACACCTACATGTTTGAAATAGCGGACAGAGAACATCAACGGGATAAGCAACCCACAAATCAAAACCACTGTCGGGTTTCCAACTCTGATACATTTTGGGTGCTTACTAAGTATTTGGAGGAGGGCAGAGAGGGCATCCCCATCCCCCCCACCTCAGAATTAGCCTGGTGAGTGGCACCCACTCTACCTTTGGATGGGAGCCGGTCCTCACGTTGACCTGCCACCTGCTCCCGAAGCACATAGCACAAGATGAAATTACCCAGGAGCACAGGGCCCCTAGACTCCGCAGGACCGCGTCCGCACCTGACACGGGTACCAACGTCCCTGGAAGAGCAGCAGCAGAAAAGAGCGACAGTGTCTCCCAGGTCGGGAGTCAGCCACGAGAAGAGTTAACCCTGTGCGCGTAGACTCACAAAGGCCAACCTCCGTTTGTGTTTCAGGAGGAGAAAGGAAATCGCCCAGAAGGCCGCTGAGGAGAATGAGAGATACCGGAAGGAGATGGAGCAGTGAGTGTTGGGGGGGTCTGGCCCCCGCGCACCCGTGGCTGTGTGTCCCGAGCACAGCTAGTCAGAAACATACACGACACCCGTCTCATTCCACGGCGTCAGAATTTACTGACTCTCGAGACGTTAGCAAGCTACCTTGACTTCATTGGCTCAAACCCACCAGATAGAGCAAATTTCCCTCTTCTGTTCTGGCCTCAGAGACTATTATCGCAGACATACACACATTACAGTTCACGTGTTACATGACGAGCAGAAGCCCCGGCGACAGGTAGGAGTTGCCTGGCTGTCAGTTCCTTGATGCGTGGATCGGTCATCTGACATACGCCGGGTGGTCCGATGGGACTGTGACCATTACAGATGTCAGGTGTCCTTCTCTTTATGAGGTGTTGCTTCTTCTCTAGTTGGGGTGCTGCTCCCTTCATGAGCCTAGTATGCTGGGTAAGTTTCAGGGTATGTTCTTCCAACATGGTTTTCATACACCTGTAGACCCGTATGTTCGCAGCCTACTTCGGTAAATTTATAGGTGGTACCTCTGTAGGAGAGTACTATCAAGGCTGGTCCCGGACATGTGGTAGTGTCTACATGCACAAACACGCTGCAGAGTCATCCCACTCAAAACAGAGACACATGCTGCTCTGTATAACGGACTCACTCAGGGCAGGGCACAGCCCGAACCTATCGTTCCGTACAGGGCTCGGCCTACTCTCGGTACCAGTTCTAAGTATGTTGACAGGCATGTGGCAAGCCACCCGCAGACCCAGCTGACTCCGTTCTAAACCCTCTTTTCTTGCAAGCCTCTTTCATCCTAACCAAGCCTTTCATCTCGGTGCAACCAGATGAAAGCATCGCTGATGCTGTGTGCACGCTCCGTGTAGACTTCCTAAGGTAGCAGCAATCCTAGCTTGGGCTAGCGCCCTGAAGCCTCCCTTCCCAAGCTGGTCAGGGTCCTCTGCTAGCATCAAGTGAGCCTTTGAAGGTTCTGCCTCCAATCACAGGGGTGGGGGGTCTCATTTCAGGATCATGGAGGAAGAGGAGAAGTTTAAGAAGCAATGGGAAGAAGACTGGGCCTCAAAGGAACCGCTCATCCTGCCGAAGACCGTCACTGCAGAGGTGCACCCAGCGCCCCTTCGCAAGCCCAAGTGTATGTATAACCTGTTCCAGGCGGGGTGGTGCGATCCAGGGCCTGAGACTTAGGGGCTAGGTGGAAGTATGGTCTAGGCAGAGAGGCAGTGAGTGTCGGGGACCATCAGCTAGAGCCTATGGTAGGAGGGATCTGCTCACCCTCCTTGTTTGTGGGAGTCTGGTTAATGCACCAGCTCCCACACTGCACCCTGTGACACAGATGCAGCAGACCACTGGGGTATTGCAGACGGGACAGAGAGCTTGTCAGGTGTGGAACTGGCTTGTAGGACAACTCCCTGAGCTTGTTGGCTGTCATGCTGTCTTCTGGCCTGGGCTGAAGTCAGCATCGAGAAAGAGAGGGTAGATTTCTGGTGGTCTAAGGTTGACAGGCATCTCAGGGAGGAGTCAGTCAAAGTGCCCTGTCATCTACATTCCTGCGTGTGGCAGCTGTTCTGCTACGAGCACACTGAGGATGGAGGCGGAGAGAGGACCATGAGGCTCTCCACGGACCCACTGGAATCTGGTGGCTGTGCCTGCTGGGCTTAGCGCCCCAGCCCTCCCCATCTCCTCTCTCAGTCCCATATTCTTCCTCCAGTTTCAGCCCAGGTCTCTCTCCATCAGAGGCCCACCCCCCTGCTCTCAGCCCCACCTTCCAGGGTGTCTCAGGGACTGGTGGAGGAGAAGGGCTCCTGGCACTATGGGGCCATGGCCAGCACAAGTCCCTCATTCCTGGCTGGGTCTTCACTCCCACCCCCTATCTTTCCGTGTGTGATTGACATGGGTAGGTTCTCCTAAAGTTATTGTGCTCACAGGAGCACAGGGCCTAGACTGTGGAAAGCTCTAGATGGGAGTGTCCCTGGACCCCAGAACCAAGATTTCTCATTGCAATGGGGTCTCCCACCTGAGCCCTAAGGGACTCATGCCCGCACCAGAATGGCAGTGCAGGACTTCTAGATTCTTCCATTTCACTCTCCCCTGGTGCATCCCTTCCTGGCAGCAGGGCACAGGTGTCATCTCTCAGGGACAACAAAGCGTGCTCTCATCGCCTCTGCCGTGCTGGTCTGTCTGCTGAGGGTATGGCCTGAGATAAATTCCCAGTGAATAATTCGTGTTTTAGACAGAAGCCAGTTTGCTGTTATGAGTGAAATGGGAGCTTTACAAGGAGAGAAATCGATTTTAATTGCTTCTCACGAAAGTAATCTGAGTTAGTGTAATACCCGTCTAAAAACTGGTCTCGGCTTCTGCAGAGAGCACACCCTTTCAGGGATTATGGAAAATAAAAGCCCTTTCACAAGCTAGGTATTTATTTAATGCATTTTAACCAAATTAAATTTCTTGAATAAAAGGAACAAGAGTTTTCCCTTTACTTAGGATAGGATACACTATCCTAAGGCAGAACACAAGCTCAGATTGATGGCTGAGCAAGTCGCCGGCTCACCTGGGGGCGGCTGCTGCAGCCAACCATCTCCACAGAGCAGGCCCCAGCCCTGTGTTTGTTCCTGCCCTTGTCACTGTGACCGGAACAGTTTAAGGAAGAAGGAGATTGCTTTGGCTCAGAGTTTGAAGATACAGTCCATTGTGGCAGGGAAGTCATGCAACCAGAGGCATGCTGGGGACATCATGACCATAGTCAGGAAACACACAGACACACACACACACACACTTACACACACACATACTTACACATGGACACATACACACGCTTACACGGACACATACACACACACACAGGGACACACACACTTACACACACACGAATACATACACACACATATACACACACACTTACACACACACAGGCACATACACACACACATACTTACACACACAAGCATGCACACATACACGCACTTACACACACAGGCACACACACACTTACACACACATGTACATACACACACTTACACACACACGAATACATACACGTATACACACACAGGCACACACATACACACACACATACATGCACACATATACACACACAGACACACACACATAAATACACACACACAGTTACACATACATGCACACATACACACACACACACGCACACTTATACACACGCAGACACATACACATACACACACATACACACACGTATGCGCACATGCATACACACACACAGGCACACACATACATACATACACACACATACACACACACACTTATACACAGGCACACACACACACACAGACACATACACACACGTACACACACACACACACGTATGCGCACACACATACATACACACACACACACACACACAGCGGGGAAGGAGGCAGGGGGAGGTGCTGGTGCTCAGCTCATTTGTTCCTTTTTCTTCATTCTGGTACCCCAGCCCGTGGAATGATGCTCCCCACATTAGAGTGGGTCTTCACACCTCAGTTACCCCACTCTAGCCACTCCCTCACAGACACACCCAGAGTTCGTCTCCTAGGTGATTCTACATCTTCTCAAGTTGACTGTATTTGTGGCTGTGAGTTCCATTCAGGGCTGGTCCCCAGTTACAGTCAGGCCTCTGAGAAGCTCTATTCTGTCTCCCCACCCCCTCCATAGAAGGCCACAGGAGCTGCATGGCCCGCAAAAACTCACTCAGACAGCCTCTGGGCTGCCCTTCAGCTCTGGACCCAGTTAGCCATCAGGTTAGACCTGACCCGGGCTTCTGTGCCCGTGAGGGTGGGCTCTGCCTTTTTGAGAAGAGCCTGGAGCATCTGGATCCAGGGACGAGAAGCAGCCTAGGCATGAAGGCTGCATTGGGAGCTCTCCCAAACCCTGGCCCACATGGGGCGCTGACAGCTGCCTCAGCTACTTTCCCATGGCTGACCAGCCAGCTACACCCAACACTCTGCCCAGCCCTCGGATCTAGGACACGCTGTCACAGAGACGCCTAAAAGAGCCCTCCTTAGCTTAGCAGCAGGGTGTGATACAGGAGAGTTATCTTTATCAAAGACCCCTCCCCTTAGCTGGAAGACAAGGGGATTAAATGAGACATGACTAGCCCCCCACCAAGGATACCCCTCAATTACCGCCTACCCAACAGATCCATGATTTGGAAGTCGATGGGAGTTTTCTTTGTGTCCTCTCTTTCCTAAGCGCTGTGTCCCACTGTCCAGGGGACGTGAAGGGACTGATTATACAGCCCCCGAGAAAGGTAGTTCTCAGCAGACTTCCGTACTTCCTGCCGACATCCCCGGGAGGCCAGGATCCAGGTTGGAGACAACTGGGATGGATAGCTGTTCTTTCTCGTGTTGTCGAGACGCCTGTTATCCTAACGGCATGTGCGCTGTGTGTGCTGCCTCCTTGGGAGTCCCAGCCTTTATCTGCTGCCCCGTAGCCCAGATAACCCTCAGGGGCTGCAGAGCCCTAAGACAAGGGTAGTGAGGAGTAAGATCCATGCCTCCGTGGAAAGCCCCTCTCCTCAGACATATTGCCGGCCTTCTCCCTGCACCTCCAGCTTTCAACCCAGTGCCCTGCAAACCAGTCCTCGTGATGGTGTCAGATCAGAGACCTCTACTGTTAACCCATTTTACAGACAGAAGAGTTAGAGCTACGGAGGTTCAAAGTACTGCATGCACCTGCCAGAGCAAGAAAGCTTAGTTGGAGGACTCCTGAGGCCTACTGCCACCCCCCGACCCCACAGCTTCCTGTTGACAGCTGGTCACAGGTTTCTGGGCTCATAGACAGCTCTTCTTGGCTCACCAGCTTGTCTTTCTGGGTAGATGATCAGGGAATGAAGGCCCAGCTGGAGCCTGCAGACCACCTGGACGGAAGCACGGAGGAGCAGGGACAGCAGGTTGGCGCCTTCGCTTTGCTCCCTTGCTTGGCTGCCCTGCTTGCTCTGCCCGCCTCCTTCAGATATAGTGGAGACACCAGCCAGAAAGAACTGGACCATGGTGGGAACCACTGGGGTCTGGGAGGATGCTCCAGGCTTCTGCTTGGCTCACGCACCGTATCAAACCTTAGGGACAAAGCTCACGGCTAGGTTGAAAGCATACCAGGCACATGCCAGTACAGCTGAGCCATTGGCTCAAATATTTAAATACTGCCCAACCACCTGCCCTGGCCTCTCCCATAAGATCCCCTAGTTCCCCCTACACACACACACCAGCCACTGAGCTGGTGTGCTTGATCTAACCTTGAACTCAACAGCC
The DNA here is from genome assembly GCA_026225945.1 of Cricetomys ansorgei. Taxonomy (NCBI): domain Eukaryota; kingdom Metazoa; phylum Chordata; class Mammalia; order Rodentia; family Nesomyidae; genus Cricetomys; species Cricetomys ansorgei. The sequence continues at coordinate 2,853,759 of JAMJFZ010002635.1, read as the reverse complement.
AGCACAGCAGCGAGAACCAAGCATGGGCTGTCACCTCTAGCCTTGAGAGCTCAGGCCTGGGGTACCACCTCACTGTACTGTTGCTGGGCAAGGGGGCTCTGCCTTGTTTATCTGGCCTAGGTGGGGGATTTGTTTTCTGGAAGCTTAACTCCAGATTGCTGTTACTACAACTGCCCTTCCAGAACCTTCCAGATTGACTGCCTTTCTCTGGTATTCAGAGGGAGGGCCTGTGATCTGTGCCGCGCGACCCTTTGGCCCTCTCTGGTAGCAGTTCCAGGCGGAGGCTCTGGCTGTCTTTTGTTCGAAGCTATTTCCCAGATGCGGTGACCAGGCATCAGCTTAGCAAGTGCTTTTCTTCTCTTTCAACGGGGCTTCGTGTTCCCAGCCACTTCTGTGATGTGGAGAAACGTGTCTTTCCGCAAGAACAATCTTGCTGGCTTTCTGGCACGAACTTCAGAAGCCAGTGGTCTAGGGAGACACGTTTATGGTGACCCAGAGCGTGGGAATCAGGGCAGTCCTCGGGCCGTCTCCAGCCCTCTTTGCCCCAGGTGAGGACAGGTGAGGGGAAAGTGGGCCAGGCAGCATGATTTAACTGTTGGATTTCACAAAGCCACACGTTCCTTGGGAACCCAGCTCCTGACGGTTGCCCACAGATGCTGCGTCTCACTGTGTGCTCTCTGTCCTTGTAGCCTTTGGGTGGTTTTACCGTTACGATGGCAAATTCCCAACCATCCGGAAGGTAGGACCGGCCCGAGCAAGGTGCCGTATGCTGCCGAGTTTGATGTGAGCTGTGCTCTTTTCCAGACACCTCTCTTCCCCTTCACTTGCACGGCTGACCCTTCTACACTGTCTGTCTGACGTCTGGCTGGGGTGCCGTAGTAGAGGGGTCATGACGTAAGGGTGCGTGGGAGGCAAACACGCCTAGCGTGAGACTTGCTTGAGCCCTGAGCAGCTTTGATGGGCTTGGGCGGGGCAAGCGACTTCAGACTTGCTGTGCCAAGCAGAACCAGGGCCACGACCAGGCGCCTGGGCTAGATGGGGTAAAAAAAAAAAAAAAAAAAGCCCGGGTGAAGATATAGTGCAGATCGCAGCAACCCTGCCAGATGCAGCTTGTGTGGAATTTGGCACCCCGGGCTGGCAAAGCACTCATATCAATTCCAACTACGCCCTAGGCCCTGGTCTAGGGTTGTGTATCTTTCCATTCTCCGAGACCTTTCATTTCCTATCTAAATCTTATTACGCTATCTCCAGGCCCCATAAAACGCTCATCTTTTGTCCTGCTAAATTTCATCAGCGTTCGATTACGAAAATGCCACGGTTAACATCTGTACCGTCTATTAGACATTCGAGATGGCTTGGTATTTAGAAATCAGGCTACCGGCATAAATCTGGGTGAACTAAACCCCACGCTACCACTCCACCGGCTCTCTCTTGCAAGAAGCAGAGCCCTCGGAAGCAAAGCCCTGGCAGCCGCCTGCACGCGAGGTGCTTGCTGCACACCCCCATGCCACGCCAACAGCAGTGCACCGACACGGGGGGTGCGTTTTCTCCCTGGCATCCCAGCTTTGCCCAGCAGTGAACAGGCTCAGGCTACAGTTCCTGTGGGACGCCTTCTCACCCTGTTAAAGTCTCAGAAAGTGTCTCCTAGGACTGTGCCCTCCGTGTCACGGGCCGGATCCATGGCTTGAAGGCACATCCGACCTTTTGACAATGCAACACAGCATTGTCGACTACAAAGTTCACATACGATTGAGTTACAAAAGCGTTACGTAAATAATCTCCTATTGTTTTGCATAAGTCTACGGCTTTGTCTTGGGCCACAGTTACAGCTATCCTCACTGCAAGCTGGAGGCTGGGTGGGGAATGGGGGGGGTCTCATTAAGCTTAGACTGCTAATTCTTCCCTTACAGTCTCTATTAGGACTTGGCTAAAGAGAGCAGCACACACAGCGCACACGTGCAGGCGCATGCTCGTATACACACACATACATAGATAGATTTTACTGGAAAAATGATGAACGCGCACAGGCACACAGTCTCCAGACACTGTAGCTACGGAAATGGAGAAGAGCTGGAAGGCTCTGCACACATGCGTCCCCTTCCTTGGAAGTTGCTGTTAGCGAAGGGGTCAGGCTGGATTCCCACCGTCCTACACGACAATTCCACTGTCCTTCTACAGACAGCTGGCGTTTCAGTTTCCGTTTTCATTTCCCAAAGAGAACGCTTGTTGGTAGAGAGAGCCTCTCCTCGCAGCCTGGACGGCAACAGATACTTGCCGTGAACGTAACTGATGATTAAAGGGACAGCACAAGCATCTCCCTCGTGCCGGCTCTGTTTGGAGCCATTGAACATGATTTGTATCTCGGTAGCCGGAGCCAAAGAATATCAGGGAGCAGCAAGCCATGAGCACCAGTAGTCAAGACCCCCTTATCTGAAAGGAGAGGTTCCATGCCTCCTACTTCTACCCTGGCAATAAGTCCTCTTCGTTTCAAGGCCAGCAGTTCACATGCCCCCCCCTCCACTTGGCAGGACCTGGGCGGAGCCATGGTTCTGTCCAGGACCCTCCACGAGAAGTACTTGAGTGAACTGAGGCTTCAGAGATGGCTCAGTAGGTAAAGCACTTGCCTCCCATGCGTAAGGACCTGGGTTCAGATCCGACAACCCACGTAAAAACCTGGGCCTGGTAGCATGCACCCATAATCTCAGAGATGACTAGATGGGGGGCAGGGACAGGGAGCTCTCTAGAAACATACAAGCCTGAGTGGTAAAGTTCTCCAATCTGATGAGAGAGCCTGTTTTAAAAGGTGGAAGGCTCCTGAACACACACACACACACACACACACACACATACACACACACAGAGAACTGCTCGAATAAACCATGCACAGCCTGATATGCATGGCTCCCAGACTGGCAGGGAAGACAGATTCATGGGCAGCTAAGTTACCTGTACCTGGGGCCAGCAGGAGCTCAAGGGCAGTGCTTGCTCTGTGGTAATTTGCCTTCTGCATCTGCTCACAGATGCAGACTTTACTGAGGATGGGACAGGAGATAGCTACTGTCACTGTCCCCCTCAGGAGCCCACCCTGGCCGTGAAATCTTGACATTGCTGTATGTTATAGAATGGCCATTCCTATCATGGTGGTGACCCCCCCCACACACACACTGAGGGAGACCATGGCCTTATTCTAGCCAGCTGCCACTAAGGAGAACATTTTTGGCTCCTGATGAGGGTTGCTGTCTGAACCTACAGCATGATGTGGGGAGTCACTGAGCTGAGCTGGGGACCCGGTGAGCAGGGTAGGCCATGAACTGAGCAGAACTCAAAGCAAACAGAAGCATCTCCTTGGGATACTTTGGGCTGCTCTTGTGGCGGTCCCAGAAACGAGCATTTCCAACGCGTATTAGCAGTTTTAAGGAAGGGTTGTCTTTAGTGGGGGCAAGATGAGTCCATCAGCGGTCCATAGACATCCTCAGCTCACAGGACAGGTTCACATTTGTTGTTGGCAAGTTCAATTCCTCATTCCAGGATTCAGAGCTGATTCAGAGGCAGAAAAGCAGGAGCCCTTGTTAGGAAGAGGGACCATCATTCTGGAAACTGCCTTGAATGTGGATTTTCCGAGCGCTGGCTCTGTGCTCTCTGCTGTGTGCTGGGGAGCCATCTCCCTCCTGCTGTGTTCCTCTACCTATCCCTCACCCCCACTCCCACTTATCTGAGCATAGTGGAGAAATTAGGACCTGGGGAATTCAGGTCCAAGCTCAACTCCATCACTTCCTAGATGTCTGACCCTGGGCAAGAGACTTAACCTCTCTGAGCTTATGGCTTCCTCCCAACCCAGCATCTCCTAGCCCTGGAGTCTTCAGGTGAAGACCTACTTGAGAGGGAACCCTGGCTTTGGACTCTTTGGTGATAAAGTGCAGAGCTTACAGATCAGGACAGAACCCAGTGTCCCTGGCTTAGGGCCCCACATCTGGGTCTGGCTTTTACCTCTTCCAGACCAGGACAGATGACCTCTGCATATCAGGTTGACTAGAATCTCTCAGGATGCATCTCTGGCATCTGAACGGGAGCCACCTTCCTCCTCTGATGCTGGGGAAGGTAAACACCTGGGGCCTAAGAAGTCAATACGATGCCTTTTATCAGGTGGTACTTTGAGATTTACAAAGCTCCTTCACAGATAGTAATTTCCTGGGCACTGGCTAGAAGCCTGCAGGGCATCTGTCTTCCGTACTCTTGAGATGCGGTGAGTCAGGCCCAGAGAGGTTATAGAACTCAGCCAAAAGGTCACGCAGCTAGTTAGTGCACCAGTAAGCCAGCTCTGGTTGAAAAAGGAAGGTGTCTCCCACCCTGCAGTGGGCAGCAGTGTCCCACCTGACCTCAACTTAAGGTCCGGTGCCCAGTATGGTAGGACAGAGCTGGGAGCGGGGCCCACTGAGGCAGGCTGTCTTGTCCTGTCTGAGGACTGCATGTCCCATTTGTTGCATGTGCCAGTGTTGTGTGTGCCAGTGCTGTGTGTGACAACCCTTATCACACACAATGCTCCATCTGCCCAGAAAGGAAAAGAGAAGAAGAAAGCCAAGTACGACAGCCTTCAGGACTTGAGAAAGAATAAGAAAGAGCTGGAGTTTGAGCAAAAGCTCTACAAAGAGAAAGAAGAGATGCTGGAGAAGGAGAAACAGCTGAAGATCAACCGGCTGGCTCAGGAGGTGTGTGCGTGGCCCGGGCCACCGCTCATTGGTCCCGCCACACTTCCAAGGACCAGTTGGGATCATTCCCCACAGTTGGAGTGTAAAGAGAGACCCTTTCTCCTTCCCAGTCTAGAGAATGAGACTTCCCCACTCACCCAAGGTCATCTGAGGTCAGCTCTAGGGTAGGTGCACGTTTGGGTCTCAGGATAGTCACTGGATACATGAGTCTGCCTCTTCTACTTTACCCCACCAAGGTATAAATTTATGGAAGGTCTCTTTACCTTAGGTATGACAATGGAGCTGGTCTCCTGGCTCACAGTCTATCCGAGGTTAACCCCTCTGCCTCTCTTGAAAGCCTGATTAGTCTTCCATTTACCTGTCTCGTTCAGTCTGCTCTCCCTACCAAGTCTCACCAAGCTGGCTTGGCTGTCAGTTTACGGGTCCGACGTTTCAGTGTAGATGTTAAGTCTGAAACTATGTCCACTAAATCAGGCTGAGTCTGAGGCTACTGCCATGAACACACAGTGTGTCTGAGGCTAGACCTCTGTAACCTGGGAATGTATCTAAGGCTAACCGCGTCAACAGGACTCTCCCAGCACCAGCGGTTCTTGTGTCTTGAGTGAGATGGTTGGCCTGAACTTCCTGACTGCAGGCGATATTCTTTCTGCTCCTCTTTAATGGTCCCATGAATCACAATGCCAGGCTGATTAGATTATAAGACCAGAGAAGTCCTGGGAAATGCAAAGTGTATTAGGTCTGGCATTAAGAATAGATCAGCTGCAGAATGAAGCATAAGATTGAACTCACATTACTGAGGACAGGGCTGCCTTGCGGGGAAACAAGAGTAAAGTTAAATCCATGGAATGGGCAAAGAGGTTAAGAAAGAGCCCCAATTGTCCCGGGGCTATGTGGACCCCGGGAGCCAGCATCCTCAGGCAGTGCATGAACCCCTGCAGGTTTTGCACCCCAGCCTCTTCCTCGTGGCTTCTGTCCTCGGGTCCAGGTAGAAGAAGCCTGGGTCCTTTGCAGGGTGCCGACATACCGACCGGTAGTGGGGGGCAGGCAGAACGGTGCCCCGTGTGTCACTGCCCACGTGATTCGGTGTGGCCTGTATCCTCCCCCTTTGACACTGGTCCCGGGTCCCAGGTGTCTGAGACTGAGCGGGAAGACCTAGAGGAATCAGAAAAGATTCAGTATTGGGTGGAAAGGCTCTGCCAGACGCGCCTCGAGCAGATTTCCTCTGCCGACAACGAGATCGCCGAGGTAATGGAAACGCCTTTTTACATGGGCCCTCCTGACACCTTCAGAACAACCCACCATGGGGACCGCGAGAGGCAGGACGGCCATTGGTGACCATCACCAGTCTCACTGGTGTCCATGTCCCTGTCCATAGGCCAGCCCTGACAGCTCCCATCACCTCCTGTCGTGGGGAGGGAAGATGAGTCCGTATTTATGAGTTTATTTTCAGAGGGACCTCGAGTCCCTTCTGTTCTGAGACGGTCCCCACTGGACCCAATGTCCTCGTTGCATTTACTGAGGGTACCCTTACACGGTCAAGGGTGTCCCACTTCAGAGGGTGAACTGTCTGATCGTGCCAGATATGTTTGGACTACTCCCTCCTAGCCCCATTGGCCCTGCTGGGCAGCTGGGTGGCAGAACTCATGGCTTGAGTGATGGGGATTTGGTGGCAAAAGAAACAGGTCAGAACATAGCTGTTGGTTCCTTTATGGAGTGGATAATGGCAGAAGTCTCCCCTCCCCCCAGATGACCACAGGACCTCCACCTCCCCCACCTTCTGTCTCTCCTCTGGCCCCACCCTTGAGACGCTTCGCAGGTGGGCTGCACCTCCACACCACTGACTTGGATGACATCCCCCTGGACATGTTCTACTATCCCCCCAAGACTCCCTCAGCATTGCCCGTGATGCCCCATCCCCCACCCACCAGCCCACCCTCCAAGGTCCCTGCCCCTCCTGTGCTCCCGTCATCAGGTCACATGAGCACCTCGTCCTCACCTTGGGTGCAACGCACCCCACCCCCCATCCCCATCCCTCCCCCTCCGTCCATTCCCACCCAAGACCTCACTCCTACCCGCCCACTGCCCTCGGCACTGGAAGAGGCCCTGGGCAACCACCCCTTCCGCACCGGAGACCCCAGCCATCCAGCCGATGACTGGGAGGCAAATCCTCACAGTGGGAAGCCCACCAGCTCCCCTGCCCCCGAGAGGAGCTTCCCACCCACCCAGAAGGTACCACCTTATTCCGCATGTTGTGCTCGCAAAGGAAGAGGGGTGTGGGTGCTGTTTCCCGTGCCCTCCTCTGCTCCAGTGAGAAGGTGCGGAGGCCGGTGGGAACATCATCTTGCCCTGTTTCCCATGTGTGCTGTCCTGTCTGCATGGCGTGCTTTCTACTGGTTTTGAAGTCCTGTGTTTGCATGGGGAATTGCTGTGAACGTGAAATGAGAGAGCCGTGTGTCAGGTCAGTGTCGTTGCCCTCCGTGAGATAGTGAAGGCTGGTGACCTGCGCTGTGGTGCTTTCTGGTTACGTGGATGAATAGCCAGCTGTGTCTTTATAGTAACTGAGAAAGCCAGGAAGTGACCCTGGCTTAACTGGAGCAGGGGGCCGTGGGGGAATGCCGGCAGTGGGTACCTAACTCTGGAAATAAAGGGATAACTGCCCAGGGTAGTCTTAGGACATGACAGCGCCTTATTTTTTACTGCACCAGCCAGTGACATTGGCTTGGTGTGTAATACTCAGACACTTCTGGCCACCACCCAAGAAAGAAACTCCGAAGATGAAAAGAATTCTTAGAAATTCTCAAATTTACTATTAAAAGATGAGGAATGTTTTCCTTGGATGCTGAGAGATTGAACGTCGCTATTTTCAGAAAGACAACTTTCCCATCGATTGATCTTTATCCAAAGGCTGCTTTGGAAGAGCCCATCCCCGAGGGCCATGCGAGACTTTGATCCTAGTCATCGGTGGCCAGGCTCAAGTCTCAGCTGAGGACGCTCATGCCCACTGCGGGCAAGGTGTTGGAAGTGGTCGACAGCTCCTCGGCATTTATCAGCTGAGTTCCTGAAGGAAGAGCAGGTCAGAAGCTCAGATCGTTCAGGGACGTTAGGGCAGGGCCATGGTCCTGATGCTGGCTGGCTGCAGTCCCCACTGGAGGATCACAGAGGGTCTAGAATCCCGTGGACCTCTGGTGAGGGACTTGATTCCTGAGGCTCAGATAGGGACAGAGATGTTTCTTAAGGAGACTGTGTTAACCTCGCCCAGAACCTTCTCTGTAAGTGGCTACCCATAATGTGGTCAGTTGCTTTTCCTTAACAAATCTAATTTGGAGATCGGACACCAGGTTCGCGCCTGGCGCAAACCTCTTGGTGTAAGTAGGTAGGAGGAGAGCTGAAGAAGGTACCATGAGGCTGGAGCCATGTACCAGGACCTTGCAGAATTGCCATTTGAAGGGAGAGCAACTATAGATAGAGGGCTCTTCTCTAAGCTAGCACAGCCCAAGTACTCCAGCTGAGGATACCTCTGCCTGTTAGAACTTGGTGCTGTACCTTGAGGGGTACAGTACACAGGGGGACAGAGGAAGGGTGTCAGAGCATCAAGGAACATGATGATAGCAGGAGAGACAGCAAAGAGTCAGACCTTGTGGTCTGGAACCTTGTTCCGCCGTTCCCTGACTAGATTACTCTGAGCACCTGTTGCTTCATATTCGTGAGCCTGGACTTCTGGTCTGTAAAGTGGGAGTGGCACTACCCACCGTGAGAGCAGGACAGGTTAATACACAAAAAGGGGGCGGCATGGTGGATCACAGCTGCAATCTCAGCTCTCCAAGAGGCTGAGGTAGGAGGATCGCTGAAGTTGAGGGCAACCTGAGCTACACACGAATTTCAGGATAGCCTGGGCTACAGAGTGAGACACCCAAACAAAACAAAACCCCCACATATCATCGTAAAAATAAGCAGAGTCTCATGTTGCCAAGGCTGGTCTTGAACTCACTCTATAGCCTGGTATGCCTGCTTCTACCTCTCAAGTACTGGGTTTACAGGCATACGCCACCTGCCTGTGTTATGGGGCGCTGGAGAGTGAGCCTAAACTGTGCGTGCTAAGAAGGCCCTCTACCAACTGAGCCACATCTCCATCCTAAACGAATGCACTCTGAGTTAATACTTAGAAAAAGATGGTCAGTACTCAACAGACAATAATTATTGCTACTAAGAGTCCCTCGTCCAAGTAAATTAGAAGCCCAAAACGTGGATGGGAGATCCACTGAGTCGAGATTCAAGATGGCCTCCACTCTCTCTAACTCTCCAAAGATTAAGCAATACCCACTGTTGGCTCCTGGTCAGAGCAAAGAGAAGGTTACAGTTCCCACACAAGGAGCCTTAAAGGACTGGACCGTGGAATCTTAAGTGACAAGAAACCCAGGGCTGTCCTTGACTGAAAGCTGCTTCATCATGTTGGCCTTTATCCCGTCTACCCTACCCAGTCCCCCACTTGTGAGCCCTCGCAAGCTTTCAGTGTCTACAGCAGGAAGTATAGGTAGCAACATATCTGCATAGTCACCCCAGCCAGGCCTCAGGTAGTAGAAACAGACACTGCGTGTGCCTGACACCCCAACACCTCCCTGAGGAAGGTTTCAGAGCCATGTCTGCCCGGGCACTGCGTGGCACGCGCACCGTACTATTGGGTTATTTGTTTATTCAATCAGCACATGTCTATGGAGCGCCTACCATATGCAAGGCACTCCGCTGGCACTGAGACCCACCATTAGAGAGGCAGCCGTAGTCCCTGCCCTAGACGGTCTAGTGGGTAACAGGGTACAGGTGGGGGACCCGCGGGTGCCTGGGGTAAGGACGGGGATGGGAAGGAGAAACCCTGGGAAGGCAATAATTTTCAAGCTACATCAAAGCAGAGGGGCAGAGGCTTCGAGGCCGCAGAGCCTGGCGTCTTAGAGGCTGAAGTTGGGTGGTGTGAAGAGTCTGGGAAGGGGACAGTGAGGGGAAGGATTTTAGGGGCCAGGCCTGGGGGTGTTGACAGTCACAAGGGACCCGTCAAAGGGTTTTCGGGGGCAGGGTTGTACCTTGAGAGCTGTTTTCCTGAGCGATCACGTGGTTAGGGCAAAGCAAATGCTGTCAGTTCCAGGATAGCCTGGTCTCTGGCTGGTCCACACTTCAGGGCTTCTGGGTATTGTGCCCAGACGCTGGGAACAACAGATGCCTCACGCCACGCTTCAGGGACTTGAATACAGCCAGAGGGAAGAGCCGTTTAAGAAAAGGGATATTGGGGGACCAGTGTGAGAGAGCCCCACAGTGCGCCCTCTGAGTGGCAGTGCCCCTGGCTCACGTGGCTGATGAGTTAGAGCCGCTCAGCCATGCTGAGGCGGTGGGGTTCTGCTTGTGCGATGAGCCTACCCCAGACCTCCGGCAGGGCTGGATCCTACTGGCGCATGTGCATGGAAGTGATTTGCCTGTTTTCAGAAGTATCACGGCTATCTTTGGCTCCATCCACTATGACCTCACCTGGGTCTCTCTTAAACTAACTCCTGTAGACGTTTTGCCCGAGCCCACAGCCCCCACGAGGCCCCGGCGTGTCTACCATCTCCAAACCCGTCATGGTTCACCAGGAACCCAACTTCATCTACAGGCCGGCCGTGAAGTCCGAGGTCCTGGTAAGCCCTGTGCGTCCTGTCCAGGATATTTCTAGAGCAGCCAACCGGGACCCTCTTGCCTGCATTCTGACGCTTCTGTAAGGGAAGTGAGGTGTGACACAAGGTCGGATAGGGTGTTACCTTGTCACCTTCTTATTGGCCAAGAGATGAATCCTCCTGACTTGCAGTGGATGTGGACCTGTCCAGTAGAATGCTTGTTCTCTGACTGACACGACCTGAAGCTCCATCTAAAAATGACAGGGGAGATGGCTGAGCTAAGGCTCAGTAAAGCTATGGAAGCATGAGGACCGGGGTTCATTCCCAGGATCCACATTCTTTAACAAGTTGGGCACGGCCATGTCATCCCAGTACAGGGGAACAGAGACAGGCAGATCCTCGGGGCTCGCTGGCCAGCCAGCCTAGCCTGCTTTGTGACCTCCAGGTCACTGAGAGACCCTGTCTCAAAAGATAGGGTGGGTGGCACCTGAAGAGTACCACCTGAGGCTGTCCTTTGGCCTTGACATACATGAACACGCACACACATGTGCAGTACACACCCTCGCAGTAGCACTAATGAACATAAATCGCAGTGTTAGTGCTAAGACTCAGAGGGCCTGCCTTCATCTGGCTCCGTGTGGCCCGGAAGCATCTAGGGAGATAGAAGATGGCTCTTGTCATTATCCCTGCTGGAGGCTGAGGAAGTGGGGGCGGGGGCAGCACTGGAGAGGTGATATTTGTCCATGGCACATCCTGGACTGCTAACTCCCAAGTCTCTGGAACTCCAAAGGCATGGGACACTCTCCACTGGGAAAATGGCCAAAGCAGATCCCTTCGCTTCTCAGCCCTCACTAGACCAGGTCCTGGGTGTGGTCCTGGGGGAGTAGAAAGATCTGCTGATCCAAGGCCCCACCTCCAAGGGAGCTGGGGGTTCACAGGTACCCTGCGTGACTCTCTGGCCTCTCACACACAGCGGGAGCACAGCCATGGCAGAACTTATCCCCTTCAAGGAAACCCTACCTAAATGTCACGGCCGGGCACTCCAGTCCTTATTTTGAGCTTCCGCTGTCCTGTCGGCTCCCCCAAAGGTCACGCTCTGGGCTAGCCTGCTGAGTTGATGTGTGTTCCCTGGTTTGTGCTGAGGGGTTTCTGTTCAGCTTCACAGCAACTGCTGCTCAGGAGGCTTTGAGCAGTCCCCTAACTTAAGACTATCTGGGGAGAGACATGGTATCCTCAGGCTGGCAGCCCCAGGGCCTGGCACCAGGGGGCAGACGATATCTATTTTTAACATCCTGTGGGGACTTTTTTTTTTTAATTCCTGGCAGCCACAGGAGATGCTGAAGAGGATGGTGGTGTATCAGACTGCCTTCAGACAAGTAAAACGAGACCCATGGTAGTCGTGTGTCTAGTGGTTCTGTGTCTCTCCTCCTCCCCCACCTCTCGCTCTGTGTCCGACTCCTTCCCCACTCTAGTGCCTGGCAGTTTCAAGGTACCCCTTATCTGCTGGGAATCCTCCGGCCAGCACTGCGTCCCTCTAGCCGCCCAGTGAAAGGGGACATGTGGCTTTTCAGAGCTAAAGCACTGATCAAGAAAGCCACCAGCAGGATCCCCACCCCTGCTCTCTGGTGAGCCAAAGATTAAGTGGGGCAGAGGACACCCTGCAGGCCAAGATTAGCCCTGGCAGAAGGGGTAGGGGTGGCAGGGGTGGGGGTGGGCGCATCTGGACACCTCCTTGCTCCTTTAGTCTGTACACTCGGAGCAGGTCACAGCTTTTCTTAGCTTCGGGAGATGGTGGCAGCTTGGCCCTTCCATCTGCCTGGGGTTCACAGGGACTTGGAAGTCCCTGCTGGCATCTGAGCTGGGTCGGGCAGATAGCCATCTAGCTACCCTACATCTTGGGACTTCCCACCCAGAGCCAGCTATTGGGTTGGAAGTTTCACCACAGTGAAGGAGATCCGCCCCACCCCCGCATCCCCCAACCCCCGCCAAATCAAAGGCGACCTGGATATCAGTCTCTCCCACTCCCCCACCCAGAAGCTGATCTGATAGGCAGAGACTGGGGGGGGGGGGGAGATAGGCCGGGCATCTGTAAGGGAGACCGCTGACGGCCCAGGACCTGAGATGGATAGGAGACAGCTAATCTTTAGAAAGTGTACTGTGTTGAGCTTTAATCTCTACAGCAATGGGGGTTGGGGGGGTTCTATTGTTCCCCCCCCCCCCGTGCCACAAAAGAGAAGCAGAAGCAGGGAGCCATGCTCCAACTTTCCTTACTGGTGTCAGACCCTGAATTTAGACCCAGGACATGGGCTCTGCCAGCTGCTCTTAAGCATTATGTCACCTCTCAAAGCCCTGCCCTTGCTCAATAGGCACCGAAGGGCCCATATAGCAAGAGGCACAAACAGCCCTCAAAGAGAAATAGACAACTCAGGAGTATGAGGATGTGACCTGACCTCCGCCAGACAGATCTAAGGCCTCTTCGGAGTTCAGCCTGGAAGGCAAAAGGTTAGGGAGAAAGGGTGGCAGGCAGGCATCCAGGGACCCATCTGCTGAAGGTGGGCTCTCCTCTTGTGCCCAGAGTTTCGGAGCTGCAATGCGGGCGGGGCAGGATCTCTGGCCTCGGGAGAGACTTGGTGTGACCTAGGGAACCCTGTGACCCTTCTTTCCAGTGTGGACTGGCTGTGGTTTTTGCTATCCTGACTCAGGTCCTGGCTTCCGAGGCGGGTGGATACCCTAGCTCGGCTCACTGTGAGATCTGACGCCTGGGCTGCTTGCTCTGGCTTTGCCTGCTTCTTCTTACCATGTTTCCAAGTCCTGGTCATTTCACCAGAGCAATCCCTCCGCAGGGCCCCAGAGCAGTTCATTCTTTCCATTTCCTGGAGGGGTGCTTCTCACCTCCTAGATCAGCAAAGAGCAGCCAGACGCCTCCCCCACACCATCTCAGCTGTCTTCTTAGTATGGAACGCCGCCCCTCTTCCTCTGTCCCTTTGGGGCTGTGTTCTCCAGGCCAAGCAGCCTCCTAGACAGAGGCCTGCTCCCCTCCATGAAGTCAGCGCACAGAGTGGAGAAGCCTACCTTCACCTTTATGGCCTGGTCACAGGCTCCAGTGGGGACTTAGAAGAGATGTCCCTGCGTTTAAAAGACCTGAAGAATGAGCCTTTCTGTGAGTCAAGGACCAACTGCCTAGGCATCTGGATCCCAGTGTTAGCCCCAAAGCCACAGATGGCCACCCACCGAACAGAGCAGAGACAGGGACACACTCCTCCAAATGCCTCCTGCAGCTTCCTGCTCGCCCCTAAGCAGGGTACTCCATCCGTCATGGCTGCCAGCCTCTTCCCTCTACCCGCCTCTGACCACCACAACCCACCCCCTGCTCACCTCTGGCCCCTGGAATCTGGCCCACTGGCCCTCTTCCTTGCCTGGCTGAACTTTGCATGTGCAGTGTGCCTCCATGATCTCTTCTCTCAATCCTAAAGCCCTTCTTTTGCTTCCAGGATTTCCGAAAATATGAGGAAGGCTTTGACCCCTACTCCATGGTAAGAGGGAACTCTCCGGCTCAGGGGGAGCAGCCCCAGAGCTGAGGGAGCACTGGAGCTGCATCCTGGGGCCTGGGTACACAAAGAGCCCAAGGATGCTCCAGACGCTCTTTCCTACAAAGGCTTCACTTAAATGGCCTTTCGATGAGAACCATGGTGTGTGTTTCCTATGTGCACATGCCTACATGTGCACATCCATGCGTGTACTGTATTGCGAGCATGTGTTGCACGTATGCACGTGTACACACCCACGTGTATGCTTGTGGTGTGGGGTTATCGTAGCAGTTACACTTGCTGAGTGCAAACTACAACCAGGCACCAGCCATGTGTTCACGAGGCGTTTTCCTCTAGCATATCAGTAACCCTAGAACAGTGGGGCCATGTCTCGTGACTCTGTGTGTGTGTGTGTATCTGTGTGTCCACTGTCAAGGCCAGGGATGCTCTCACCCTTCAGCAAGCTTACAGCTGTCCCTGCCCTGGTTTTCTGTCTCTAGTTCTCTCCAGAGCAGATCAAAGGGAAGGACGTCCGTCTTCTGCGCATCAAGAAGGTACCTGGTCACGGGGCAGAGGCTGGTTGCCAACCTTCTCTGCCCCTGCCATCTTGGTCCCCTGCCTATTCTACTCCTAGGTGACTCAGTGGGTTCCTGCTCCCCTCTTCGTTCCCCTGGGGTTGCCACTCCTTCTGTGTGTGTGTGGGGGGGGTGCATACTCAACCTATGCCTGCTTTCTCCCATGACTCTCCCAAGCCTCCTGAATTACATGGCAATGCCTTTGCACCCTGTATCCCTGTGAGAGACTTCCCGATGCTCCACAGGCTGCTGTCTGTGTGGCCACCTAAAACCTGCTTTCTTCCACCCAGGAGGGGTCTTTAGACTTGGCCCTGGAGGGTGGAGTGGACTCTCCAGTGGGGAAGTTGGTCGTCTCTGCTGTTTATGAAGGGGGAGCTGCTGAGCGACACGGTGAGTTTGGACTGGGGTTGCCTATTTGGGGGATGGTTGGGAGGCCCCAGGAGAATAGACATCTGCTGGCTTCAAATGGCCTCGCAGTTGTTCAAGACTGTCGGGTCCATCCAGAAAACCATCTAGCCAGCATCAGACGTTGCCTGAGACTGTGCATGTGCAGGACCTGGGGTGGCATGATAGATTGCCACCCTGCCCTCTAAAGTCCCCCAGGATAGAGGCAGAAGTGGGCTCAGAACCGCAGGATGGTCAGCCAAGGATTGTTGGGAATGATGACAGGAAGGGAGCCATGAGAACCCAGGGGGTAGGAGATCAGCAAGGCCTTCAAAAGGAGAGGAAGCCTTCCGGGGAGAAAAGAGCATGCTGGGAGCAGGAGACAGACGTGTGGAGTGAGTCACGTATCAGGCATTAGCCTAAGGGCCTGGCCCACAGCCCTGGGCCCAAGGATTTCGTGATACTCATTTAATCTGTTCAGCCCCAGCTGTATGCCATGGCGATTTCCATTTCGCAGCTGAGAGACTGAGGTGTGGTGAGATCACGCCACTTCTTTAAGGATACCCAGCTAGTAAAAGACATAGGCGGGACTTGAATTCCTGCAAACAGGTCATTTGGTTTAATGTCCAGTTTAAGTAGCACCGCTAGTGAGGTCTTCCCCACCCTGGCCCCTTCCACGTGGCCTGAGATCTCCCAACTCTCCTCCGTACATACTGGCTCCCCCCTTCCCTGACAACAAAAACCCCTTTTACTCGGGCTGGGGATGTGGCTCAGTCAGTAGAGCACTTCAGAGTTCTGTCCCCAGCACTCTACAAGCCAGGATTGGGGGCATGTGCCTGTAATCCCGGCACTCGGGAGCTGGGAACATGAGGATCAGAAGTTCAAGGCAGCATAGCAAGTTTAAGGCCAGCCTGGGCTAAGCAGAAGACACCTGTTTCAAAAATAAACAAGATCCTAGAACTCACTGTTTACTGACTGAGGACCCAGGCCATCTCTCGCTTCACGCTGTCAGCTGTCAGTTGTCAGCATCTCAAACTCCACACCTCCAGGGGCTTCTGTACTCCAGGCTTCTGTACAAAGTTCTCTGTACTTTGAGGCGCCCTTCAATTCTAGTCTAGCACAGGAAATCCTAGGATCCGATCCCTTCCGGCTAGAACAAGGCCCTCCCCTAGCCAGAGGGGGTTAGGATGAAGAGGCAGAGGACAAGAGCCTGAGACGGGGAGTCTGGAATGAAAGGCCCAGGGTGGCCGGCAGCTGGGCTTCGGCAGTTACTGAGGCAGGCAATGCACCCTTGGCTGCCCGGGATGCTGTCCGGCCCTGCCAACCATGGCCCTGGCCTCAGAGAGCCCTCTGAACCCTGCTCTGAAGCCTTATCTCAGCTCTTGGAGGATTCTGCTCAGCCAGGCAGCTGTCCTGTTACTGGACACTCTCCTTTCTACCCCCATCCCTATACAACCTGAAGCACAGTTTGCTGCCTGGCCCACCTGTGTCTGTCTGGAAAGGATGAAAGAGGACCCCAGCTACTTCCTGGGTCCCCTGGATGCTTTATTGAACGTCACTTATCCTCAGTCCCTCTAAACAGGGAAACCTTCTGTGTGAGGTTTGATCCCATGCTGGTTTAGACACCCAGACAGCCGGTGGCATTCCCAGGAACACCAGTTTTAAGCTGCTATGGCTGCCCTTCCTGACACACACCGTATCCCCGTGGCCTTCGACCTCCCGAGGCCGTCCAAGTGATTGATTTCCGTGAAACCCAGGAGAGTTCTGGGCACATCAAAACCAGAAAATATTTCCAAAAAAGGGGATATGATATCCAAGAGGTGCGGGAAAACATACGTAATCCGTTTACTTATAGAGCCCAGGTACGCATTAGCATATCCGAGGCTCCGACAGGTCTTGCAGTGAGTAACTTGTTCAGTCTGTACTGCACACCTTCCTAAAATCACTAGATTTGCCCTGGGGGACTGCTTATCCAGAAGCACATTTCAACGCTGTTCTAAAAAACAAAACAAAACAAAACCAAACCAACAGTCTTCTGTTGAGCCCCTGCTATGAGAAGAGCTAGCGTGAGTGAGCCAGGAAGACAGTCCTGCCTTCGAGGAGCAGAGCGGGTGATGAGAGGGACCGTCAGCAAGCGTGTGAACGGTTGTGGCCACACTGAAAAATGCAGAGTGTGGAAAGAACAGGATGCTGGGAAAGAGCGAGTGTGGCAGGCCTTGGAGAGGAGTCACTGTCCTTGCTGGCTCAGGCTCTTTGAACTGCTCCAGAAGCACAGGCTGGTCCTGCAGCAGTGTGCAGACTGGGGTTGCCAGGGACTCCTCCATGGTCTCATGGCTCTTCAGAGCCCAGAGAGGACCCGTGGGCAGGGTCTTTGAGAAACATCAGAGCCCAGGGTGGAGTCTCTTCCACCGTCCCACAGTAACGAACCACACGGAGCCCTGAACCAGGCACCCCTCACAGTAATCCACGTGGCCAATCTGCTTTTTCCTGAAGGTGGCGTTGTGAAGGGGGACGAGATCATGGCCATCAATGGCAAGATTGTGACGGACTACACCCTGGCTGAGGCTGAGGCTGCCCTGCAGAAGGCCTGGAATCAGGGCGGGGTGAGAAGGAGCCCTTCCCCACCACCCCACCTGCCTCAGAACCTGGCATGTGAGGCCTAGCCTTACTGTGGCAATGGCCCAGTCCAGGCCCAGTCCCCAAGGTCCAGATAGGACCTGGAAGGCTGACTCTGAGAGTTCGTAGACCTGAGTCCCAACAGCCAGTGGCACAAACACAGAGTCCGGAAGGCTGGACATGACGGTCTACCTAAGAAAAACTCCAAGGTCTTCTCTAAGTGTGTGCTGAGTAGGAGCCGAGTGTTGGGGGGCTGCTATAGAGTGAACAGAGCAGAGGGCAGGTGAAAGAGGGACTGTAGTCTGTCGCGTGCTGACCAGACCCCCCCCCCCCACGATCGGGGCTACCGCAGTCTCTCAGGCTGTGCGCCGCGCAGTCCGAGGGGGCGCCCTCCGACAGACTCTGGTGTAAATGGTCCCCGCTCGTGTTGTGCAGTGCACAACCTGTGCCACTGTACGCAGGCAGCTGAGCCTGAGGTACTAAGTTCAGTGCCGAGGAAGCTGACCAGATGGGCCTGGGACCCACATGAGAGGATGTGGCGAAGAGAAGACCAACGGGTAACGCCATGACCGTCTTTGGTGATCTGAAGGGCTGCATTAGGACAGAGGGTGCAGCTGTGTTCTGTGCTCCCGGAGTGGATGGAGGGAGGTCACGGGGCAGGGAGAGAGTTCGGCTCGGATCTCAGGAGCTTTGGCATGGTGGGGGTCCCGGCGCTCTTTCAGGACTTGCCAGTGGACACACCCAAGGCCAGGGCGGACAGCGATGGGCAAGCCAACAATGGTGATGATACCATTGAGGGGCATCGAGTGGATGCCCATTGAGGGACATCCATTGATGGGGATTAAGGGGAATCCCCTCATTGAGGGGACTGAGTGTCCAAGACCAGAAAATGAGGCCTGATGAGCCCGTGTTTGCTATGGCTTGGGGTTATTCTTTCCTCGGATGAACCCCAGACTTTAAGGGGTCACATCTATGAGTCCATACATGCTTCTGAAGTAGTTGCTCAGCCCTGATCCACAGATCTGTGATTGGGAATTTGGTACCATATGAGGGGCTTGCTTTTTGGGGAGGGGGGGCTTTTCTAGAGCATGGGCCAGCAGAAGGAAACCCCAACTCTCACTGTACCCTGGCTGGCCCTGGGCCACAAAGCCCATGAGTAGTACAGAACACCAGGCAGATGCATCACCTGGCCCTCCGTGTGCCACACGGTCACCTGGTTTCTCCCACAGGACTGGATCGACCTTGTGGTTGCCGTTTGTCCCCCCAAAGAATACGATGATGAGCTGTAAGTTTGTGCAGGCACCCTGCCCATGCATCCCCTGTCTCCCCAGGGTCCTAGCCACCTACCTCCAGTCTCACCCAGTGAAAGGGATGCCCAAGGCATGTCTACTGGCAGTCATGGGACCTAGAACACCCCGGGCTAGAGACACACCCTGGGACAGTCACTGGCCTTCGTGGTGTCTGCTCACATTCATTGGCCTATCCTCACCTGCCCACACAGCCTACATTCCACGGGCCTTGAAGAGTCTACAGTGCCTATTGGAACCTAGGGCCCAGGCAGGACTGGAGAGGCAGGACCCCAGTGCAGGGAGAGGTTCTGCAGAGCCTTACCCAGGAGTAACTGAGCCCTCTTGTCTCCTGCTCCGCCCTGCATGTGTAGCTCTTCTCTTCCCTCTTCCGCAGCCGAGAGCCCCCAGCCGGCCCGAAAGCATCTTGAAGCCCATGAGCCTGTGTGTAGACACGGGTTCTTCCTGCAGCTGGAGCCTACGGTGACTAGGCAGGCAGCCTCGGGACCCTGTCTGCCCGTGCTGCGTGCCATGTGCTGCCCATGCTCCTGGCGGGTTCTTTGGACTGGTATCTGAAAGCAGCTTGCAGAATGTCCCCTGTGGGGCTGCTGTCAGTGACTGGAACACTAGATCTCAAGGGGGTGCAGGAAGCCCAGCTGGGAGCACTGGTTTGAGACCAGGGAATACTGATGCCTACGGTCCTTGGGACCTGCTTTGGGTCACGCTCAGAGGCTTGGGGGGGGGCAAGGTAGCATGATGGCGCCTCCCACTTGCTGGACTGGGTCCACTGAATCTCCCTGCAGAGGCCTCTGTTTCCCATGAGAAGCCCCACACCCAGCTCAGGCAGCCAGGTCATTCAAGCTCTTCAGGCTGGTCCAAAGAACCAGGGTTGGTGGGTTCCATTGGCTCCCATCCTGGTGGGCCCTGCAGTGGCCCGAACCCTGCTCAGCCCACATTGTCCTTGATCTTCTGCTCACCTTGCTCTGGCCCCTCTCTAGCACGCCACGGAGCCCCGCTTTGGAGAGTGCTTCCCTGTCTGTGTCCTGTGTTTGGTGGCTATGACAGTGGCATTGATTGTGGCCTGAAGCCCACAGCCAGGGCAGCTCCAAGCACGGCCTTGTTAGCTGCTTCTGTTATGAGTTTCCCAAAATACCGCTCACACTCATACCGCGTGCACCGAGACGGTGGACCTGGCCTGCCGTCTCCTCAGCAGTCATTTGCTGTCACTTGCTCTCCACAGGCCACTCCTGTCCTTCCTGCTACTCCCACTCCCGTCATCCCGACAGCCCCTCTGCTTTCTCCCTGGCTTCCTGTGTGCTGTGGCCAAACTGAGAGGGGCCCCTCCAGGCTGGCCGGGCTGTGTGCAGCTTTGGTGGGGCCGGCCCCGGACAGAGGCTCACTCACAGGCCTGTCCGCCCATCTGTTCTCTCGTCCCCACAGGACCTTCTTTTAAAATCCTGAGAGAGAAGCAAGACTCCATCCTGGAGGCCGGCAAACCCTGTACTCAGCCCCTGAACTCCGCCTGAGAAGCACCAGTCACCAGGTGTAGAAACTCTTTGGAAACTGCCCCACACAAGGAGTGTAAACCCAAGTGTGGCCCGGCCCCTCCTCCAAAGACCGCCCAGAGGTAGAGCAAGGAGCAGCTGCTCTCTGGAGCTGGTCTGCGGGATTCCAGCTCCTGCTCCATCCGGCTCTACCAAGCCGGCCTCTCCTAGCTCTAGAATATTCCTTCCTTGAGCCCGAAGGGCACTCAGCTCTTGCCTCTCTCTGCTGCCCTCTCTCCTCCCCTCTGCTGTAATCGCTGCTGAAAATCTGGCTTGAGCTCACTAATAAACAAGATGGACTCCTTTCCCAGGGATGAATGTACAGGGACAGCAGATCCGAGGCTGTCGAATGACAAACTGAAAGGGTGTGGCCCTGGCAGCTGTGATCTGGGAATGACATGCAGGTGACTGGTGGCCAGGACTGGCTCAGAGCCCAGGAGGAGGTAGCAGGATCCCCAAACTGGGCTCCGGGGTGTCTCTGGTAGAGAGGAGGAACAGGAAGGTGTGTGGCTGGGGTTTGCCCTGTTCCCCTCAAAGGAGCACCTCAAGGTGTGGGGTGGCTGCTGTCAGAGACCATGCGGCTTCTCCTGAGGTGGCCAGGGTGGGTGCGATGAGGGACCTGAGTTCACCCCTCCACAGAACGTAACCCAACAGAACCTCGGAAGAAAGGGCTATGACTCTCTGGAGAGAGTTGCCATCCGATACTGAACCCAAAATACACAGCATCAATCAGATAAGAACTGGAAAGATCCAGACAACTTGTCGGATAAAGTAGGGCTGAGGGGCAGGCCCTAGGGGCCAGCTGAAGCCAGGGTGCACAGGAGGGCTGGCCCAGGCATGGGGAGCCTCTGCAATGACACAGGACTGGTCTTACACACCTAGTCCCTCCCACAAGTGACAGAAACACTCTTCTGTAGCCGCACACTCACCTACTGACAGGAGGTGCCGGTCCACGGGTGACCTGTGTTTGGCACCGCTGAATTACTCCCATCCCTAGATATTCAGAAAACCGAAGCTAAGGAGAGGTGACTCGTCAGAATCCCAAAGTATTGGGGAAGCTGCCCTCTGCCCTGTGTCACCCTATAGAAACACAAACCTCAAAGACTAGGATTGAAGACTCTTGACTATGGGCTCCCGGCACCTCCCATTGAACTTGCTTCCCACGGCTGGCCCTGGGGTTGCTGAGCCGGCTCCCAGAGCTTCCCACCTCTGTCTCTGGAGAGCTGTGGTCACTGCCTCTGCCCGAAGTGCTCCCTGTGGGGCTGTGTGGCGTTGAAGCCTCTTTCCAGCTGGGTCCAGCCTGCTCCTCACTCTCAGAGTCCTTAAGGATCTGTTTCCAGAGCTTTGAGCTCTGTTTGCTTCCCTCCATGGTTTACATTTCTTTGACCCCAGGTCCTTGGACTGGCCCTGACTCTGTGAGAACAAGGGGAGCAGATCCAGGGCTCAGAGAGGAGGCAGGTGGGCTGCATAGCACTGGAGTGGGCAATGGGAGGGGTCAGTCCTGCTGGGGCTGGGGGTTTACAGCTTGCTTTAGCAGAGTTGAGATCTGCCGGCTACACACAGTCCCCATCGTTTTCGTTTCATTTTGTTTTTCCAGGCAGGGTTTCTCTGTTGTAACCCTGGCTGTCCTGGAACTCACTCTGTAGACCTGGCTGGCCTCGAACTCATAGAGATCTGCCTGTCTCTGCCTCCAGAGTGCTGGGATTAAAGGTGTGTACTACCATTGCCAGGCCCACAGTCCCCATCTTAAGGAAGTTCCATTTACATGGTTCATCTTTATCACAGAGCAAAAGCTATGCTCATTCAACAGAAACCAGGGAGCCCAAGCTCCAAGGCAGCCATGAGACCAGGGTAGGGGAAGCACCCCACTCTGCTGTGTGCTCTGATGGGTGTTTAGGGTTACAAGTGCATTTTGCTCACAGCATTTCCCACTTATCCTTTGGAGACGTGGGGGAGGGGGATGTCTCCCTAATGCTTGTGCATTAAAGGCTTGTTCCTCAACTTGGTGCTATCTGGAAGTGGAGAAACTAAAAAGTCACTACGGGGACGTCATGAAGGTCATATGGGTTAGAATGTGAACCATCTTCCTCGGGCTCATGCATTTGAACACTCAGTTCCCCCAGCTGATGGTACTGTTTTAGAAGGTTCTGGAACCTTAAGAAAGTGTAGCCTCTTGGAGGAAGTAGGGCACTGGGGGCAGGCCTTGAAGCTTTATAGCTCAAGTCTCACTTCCTGTCTGCTCACTAATTCCTGACTATAGAGGCTGCTGCAGGCTCTTGCCACCATTCCCCATAGTGACAAGCTGTACCCCTTCTAACACTGGGAGCCCAAATCAACTCCTCCTTGGTCCCAGCAACAGTAAGTTAGCAACACCGGAGTGTCCCCTAAAGGTGGATTATGAGACACCAGGCTCTTCCCCTCTCACTTCTGACTCCTCTGCAAAGTGGTCCCGCCATGACATTCCGCCTCACCACAGGCTGGAAAGCAACCGACCTGCCTGATCATAGATTGAAGCCTCCAAAACTGTGAGCCCAAACTTTTTCTCCTTTTAATGTGATTTCTCCGGGTATTTTGTTACAGTAACAGAAAGGTAACATAGGTGATCTCCTGGGACATTGTGTAACTTGTAACCCTTTGTAAGATGAGATGCTTGCATCCAGCGCTGTGCTGGGCTCCAAACCCGGGGTCAGTCATTCAGTCTTTGCAAAGGACCGTGGGAAGGAGACCACACTCTTACCTTCAGCAGGAAACTGGCGCACCAAACTTCCTGCATCGTGCCTAAACTTTCACAGGGAGTAAGAAAAGAGCAAGGAATTGGATCCAGACACCATGGCTCCAGGAGTCCCCCTGATTAAGCATTAATCCGAGTAAATGAGAAAGAAAGAGCTGCCACACAGAATTAGATTTCAGGGGCATCAGGAAAATCTCCAGCTAGAAAATCACCTCTCCCCACCCCACCACACCCCTCCCCACCCCTGCTTCCGTTTTTCCACTGTGTCATTTGTCCCTACCGCAGAGTGAGCCAGTGAGACTGCAGTCAGATCATGTCCGTACCACTTGAAACTCTTCAAGGACTCTCTCCTGTCCTAAGGACAAAGTCCAAACTCCTACCTGGCTGTCAAAGCCCTAGATCACCTGGCCCCTGCCCACTTCTCCAGGCCTGTCTCCCACCAGCCACTTCCTGGGCTCTGACCACGCTGAACTCTGGTTTCCTGGTCTGGCCACGCTCTATGGCTTCTCTGGATCTCTGTGCTTGTTTGCTCTGCTCATTACATCGCCCTCACGCCCACACGAATGTTCTGGGCACCCTTCAAGGCCTTGGTCATCAGTGAAGGAAGCCTGCGGGTAGGTATGGGAGGGGGTGTGGCTGAGAACTCGGCGAGTTGTGAGCTCCTCTGACCCTGAGGGCTGGAACTGACAGAAACCCAACTCCAGAGGACATTTAAGCAGTGAAAGAATACAGGAGTGTTTGAGGAGGTTTGGCTTAGCCAGATGCTAAAAGACAGGCGCCGGGACTCTGTTCCAGATTCCTGTATCAGTCAAGGTTCTCCCAAAGAATAAAGGAACAGAGAGAGAGAGAGACAGAGACAGAAACAGAGACAGAGAGACAGAGACTACAATACACACGTTGCATAGTGCAATATATACATGCTACACACATACACATATATGTAATCATATGCATGGAGAATTTTTACATTGGTTATTGTGTTACTTTTTACATTTTTAATTTTTTAGGTCTATGGGTGTTTTGCCTGCATGTCTGTGCATGAGGTGCTCTCAGAGGCCAGAGTGGGTATCAGATCCCCTGCAACTGGAGTTCTAGATGGAGTGATAGATCTCTGTATGAGTGCAAGAGCAGGCTGTGATCATAACTGTTGAGCCTCTCCAGACCCTGCTGTGTTGATTTTAAGGAATGGACTCACATAAGTATGGCCTTAAGCGAGTCCAGCGTCTGAGGCAGGCCAGCATGATGGGGACACTTTCAGTGCAAGTGTAGACTTGTCATCAGCAGAATGCTCTCTTCCTTGGAATATCAGCCTTTTTTAAAGTGTGTGCGGGCTGAGGTGTGTGCAGGTGCTCGTGTTTGGCTTTTTACATAGGTGCTGGGAGTTTGAACTTGGGTCTTTGGGCTTGCACAAGCCCTCTTGCTCAGTGGGCCACTCACACTGCAGAGTACAACTACTCAAAGTCCACTGATGTAAATGTTGATCCCATCTCAGAAACACCTCCATAGATAAGCACCTAGGTGTGTCTGCCCAAATGTCTGGGTGCCGTGGCCTGCCAAGCTGACACACAGAATTAACCATCATACCTTCTCTTGGCTCTGCCCCGCTCTGGCCAGCTTCATTCCCAGATGCCAAAGCAGCTGCCGGGATTCAAAACCTCTGCCCTGGTAGCTCAGCACAGAGCATGGCTGGCCTGATCAGCTGTGGATGGGAGTTACCTGTCCATGCATGGGGTCAGAGGCCAGCACTGCTGCACAGTGTGGACTCCAGAAAGAGGAAGAGCCTGCTCAGAAGGAAAGCAAGAAAGGGAGTGGCCCTGAACTGGACCTAAAGGCATGTACAGAGGACATCATTCAGAAAGGCCTTCCCCTAGCCTTTCCTTCCACGTCCCTCAGCCTGGGAGGAGCCTTCTACCCAGTGTGTGTCTTCAGCTTCTAGGTGGCTCATGGCCAGTTCTGGGGATGAGATGCGGAGAAACACGAATCGACCCTTGCGTGGGATTCCAGGGCAAACGTCCTTCTAACACCGGAGAAGGGAGAAGTCTCACTTCCGTCACCTGTATTCAGCAATCTCTCGGTTTCTTTAGTCATAAAAGAGATCAGTGCCAAGTCGTAGGATTGTGAAGGTCAGAGAATTGGAGATAACAAGCTCAGAAGCTCCTGACTCACCAATCGGATTTAGCTTCTCGAGAATCTTGGACACATGCCTCAGGAAGAGTAGGCTGGGGTGTCTCACCTGAGGATGGAGCCTCCTGAAGCTGAGCTCTGGGAAATGACAGTCTCTACCTGTGCCTCTGTGCCGTCGCTTGCATCTGCACCAACGGAGGAGCCCTCCTCCTCCCCATGTGCAGCTCAATGCAGAGCCATACACACACACACACACACTCACACACACACTCTCCACATGCACACCAACCCATGCACACACACACAAACACACACACATAAACATGCCTGAGCACACACCACACACACACACACACACACACACACACACACATACTCCACATACACACTCCTGAGCACACACATATACACAAACATTCCACATACACACACACCACACATAAACACACACACACATACACATGCTCCAAATGCACACCAACCCATGCAACACACACACATCTTCCATTTCTCTAGGGGAGTAGGGTTACCACTGGTTGAGTGTGTGTGCTTACACACATGCTCACATGTGTATGCTGGGTTTTAAGCATTCATCTTCATTAACTTTATTCTGAACCCACAGAGTCCCTGGAAGCCTCCATTCCACTCTCTGTCTCTGTGTTCCTACTGGAGGTGCCTGGTAAGACTCCCACAGCATTTGCCTGTTTGTTCTTGGCTTATTTCACTTATTAAAGTTCCTCAAGTAGAAGGGAAGTTAGGGTTATGCCCTCATGGTTCACATAGGTGCCATGTGTTGCATTTCCTTCCTGTGGTGCTGGAGATAGCCCTTGGGGCTTTCACACGCTAGACAATCACCACGGAGACACCCTCCCTGCCTTCCTTTTAAAGACTGGCTGCTGCATACCCCATTGTGCAGGCAGAGCACATCTTGTCTATCTAACCAGCCTACCCTTGATGGACGCTCGGTGGTCTCTGCCCTCAGCTATGGGGAACAGTGGGGACACACACCGACTTCCCCTAACTCTCAGGCTGCTGTGTTCACCTAGCTCTTTGAGATTCTGCTATCAGCGGCTTTGGGCACATGCTCAGAAGTGTGATTTCTGATCCCTTTGGAACAGAACCATCACCTAGAAGACATCGACTGTCTGATCCTCATGTCCGCAGGCGACAAAATGTCTCCAGGAAAAGCGAAGACCAAACTTCCTATCTTGACACCAGAAACATCTCCAAATCTCTGGAGGCCCCAGGGCTTTTTATGCGAGCATGGAAAAATCCAGAGATTGTTATCTCCGCACGGTCCATGTGCGGATGTGAAGCGTGCTGGTGGACCGTGGCGGAGAGCAGCAGGTTCCCAGGGACACGCTGGGAAAACAATGCCAACTCAGAGCAAGCAGAGATTCTCCCCGTGCCTGCACACGGCACAGGCGACCACTCTAAATGTAGGCTTTTCATCAGGTAAGGGGGCTGCTAGAGCCAGGGAGTTGAGGCCACATCGTCCAGCTCACAGGCACCACAGAGTCAAACGCTACCTGACGTAGAACGAAACCATTGACACAGCCCAACAGCTGCCCAGCCGCCTGGGTCCACAGAGTTTAGAGAAAGTTTCCTCGGGGTGGGGAGGGGGTGCGGGGGGATTCCTAAGCTTTTATAGGATTTCGAAAGTGCCTCTGACTCACAAGAGCTTGGATCCACTCTGATAAACAGAATAAACAAGAGCCCAAAGCATGGAGCCGGGAGACAGCTCGAGGGTAAGGCCCATGCTGTGCAAACACGTGGGCTTGACTTCAGGTCTCCTGAGCCACGCACCGTGGAGCAGAGCGGAGTATGTCTGTGATCTGAGCCACGGGGAGGCGGGAGGTGGGGACAGGAGAACCCTGGAAGCTCCCAGGCCAGCCTGCCATCATCCCTTAGCAGCGAACAGAGATGATAGCTTGTCTCAAACTGGGTGGGAAGCGAGGAAGGATACTTGAGGCTGTCCTTGGGCCCCACGTGTTCCCAGTGGCACGTGCATGCCCACACTCACATGCATACGCACACAGGTCACACTCTCACACACATGACAAAAAAATAGAAGCCTGAATAGTGTGTAGTGAGGTACTAGAAACACCCCAAAGGTAAAACAGCTCCTTAGACGCATGCACAGTGCTCCCCACTTTTTCTCCAGTAATCTGAATGGTGTTTGGCACACAGTAGGTGCCTCAGATGCATGCAGTGTGCTCCCCGCTTTTTCTCCAGTAACCTGCATGGTGTTCGGCACACAGTAGGTGCCTTAGACGCATGCACAGTGCTTCCCACTTTTTCTCCGGTAATCCGCATGGTGTTCGGCGCCCTAGTATGAACACATCCCTAAATAAGTAAAAAGTGATCTGCTAAAAGCAAAGAGAGCAATGGCTAATGACATAACGTATGTCAATGAGAGAGCGGACGAGTTTATAAACATCAATTTTCCACTTGGCTGAGCGAGCAAACAGCTGCCACCCCCAAGGGTAAACACCGCCCCTGATTGGGTCATTCATTCATCTGTCCACTCATTCGTTCATCCAGTTAACAAATATTGATTGGGATTATTTAACTCCGTGCCAGAGCCAGCACTCCATGAGTCTCCGCCTCAGCCCTAGAGATGCTCCCAGCACAGCAGGGGATCACTGCCATCCCAGGTGACAGCAATGTTGGGGACCACATAGGCTGGGGTGGAACTTGCAGCGGATTCACCTTGGGTGGGGGGCAAGGAAGCCTTCAGTCAGCAGGGACACTCAGCTGGTGTGGAGCGTGTGGATGCTGGTTATTGGACGGCAGAGACAGAGAGGTGCTGTCCCGGTGGCCAGGACATCTTGGTGGCTTCTGGAATGGACCGTGGCCAGTCTTCGGAAGTGGGGTCTGTGTTGGGAAGGCCTCAGTTGGACATTCTAGAGCAGCAGCAGGCTGACCTTCTCCCGCACACAGCGTTCCATGACATTTTTCGGAGTTCCTCATCCTGCCAAGACTCACAGGCTCACTGCAGTGTCTGGAAAACGCATTGCAGGTACACGCGTGTGCACACTTCAGCAAGCCCTTCCTCAGTCTTCTCACTTGTGCAGACTGGGCACCTGCCACCACCGCACTCGCCTCCTACTGCTGCCCATGCTTACCTCCTACTGCCACCCTGCTCGCCTCCTACTGCTGCCCATGCTTACCTCCTACCGCCACCGCGCTGGCCTGAAGTTCCAGCAAACCTTTGTCTCCAGGCCGAGCTAATTTACCACCTTCCTCTACTTTTCTCTTTTCCTTTCCTCTCCTCCACCACCTGCACCATTTACCTTCATTTCCCAGCAGGACCAGAAGCCCAGAGAGCAGGGACTTCCTGTTATTGTCCCTAGCTGGGAGCAGTGTGGCAGAAAGCTGTGGCTCTCACACTTCAGCCTGCCCATCACCAGAGAGTAAGTTTGGGGGCTTCACTTCCAGACTCCATAGGTTGGGGTTGCCCTGAGAATGAGCATCTCCAACAAAGCACCAGTTGATGCTGGTGGCTGGGACACACGGAGAGCCATGGAGAGCAACAGAAAGCACACAGATTCTAGACCCAACCAAACTGGGTTCCAAAAGAAGCTCTGTATCTTACTGGGCTGTGGGAGTTCATGGCAAGTCACTCAGCCTCTCTGGACACGGTACCACTCACTTTGCAGGATACAGAGGAACCTAATCTGCCCACGGCAACTATGGAATGAACCCCCATGGGTTCCTCTTCACAGCTCTAGGTACCCACTGGCAGAAACAGGCGATTCCTCCAGTTAAATGAGAAAGGTATCTCCACCCCATCCTGCCCAGCCGTGCACCCTAACACCCACCCCTCCAGAAGCTAGTCTCTGCAACAAGGGAAGAATTTGATACTATTATTCAGTTCCCAAAGAAAGGGCAACATTTCTTTTTAAACCACTGGGTTGCTCTTCACCTTAACATTAAATATATTCACCAATTTAAATTTTTAATGTACACATTACAGCTAAAAATAGATTTGGCTCTACATGGGTCATGAGGGAGCACTTCGACAATACAACCATTGAGCGGATAAATGTCAGCTCCTGGCTGTGGCTCTGCTTCAAGGTCTCCGTCCACCTGAGTGGAAGTCTTTGGTAAGAGGCTTCCTCCCACACAAGATCACAGTCACCAGCTGCCCAGCCTCAAGACTTCCATACACCCATGTGACCAGTGCGCAAGCGTCTAAGTCTGGTCTAGCCGCTCTGACAAAGTCACCATGAACCGCAGCAGCAGACTTATTCCTCCTGGTTCTGGTGGCTGCAATGTCCAAGGCCAGGAAGCCAGGTCTGGTGCCTATCAAAGCCTGCTTCCTCCCAGACTGCTCTCTCCTCCCTGTAGCCCACATCGGGGAGAGTGCCAGCAAATATTCTGGGGCCCCCTACAGAAGCACTAACCTCGTCATGAAAGCGAACCCCAAAGGCCCTGCCTCCTAATGCCATTGTCTTGGGAGTGTGGACTGAGAGACAAAAACATCCAGTCCTTTGCAACAGGGAAGTTAGGTATGTGTGTTACAGACAGGCACACCCTGACAGACAAGGCTAAATAAGAAGGGGCTTGCTCCATTCACTGCTTCTGGACATATCTTTACTGCCACCTGCCAAGCCACACACCCTTCCTAACAGCTGGCTCCTACCCTCCTTTTTGACTTATGTATTACCATGACTGTGACAGATACCATTTCTCAGAAGGATGCCCCAAGGAGGAAGCTGGACTCTCCCACTTGTTCTGCAAAGGAGCCTTGGACCACTGAGCTTTCCTCTTTGCCTACCTCTCCCCTGGGTCATGATGCTCACACCATCGGCCTCACAGAGAGAGGGGTGACCAAGCCAGGAAGTGTAACACAAGACATGACATTGGGCAGTGGTTCAATTTTTAAAACTCAGTAACTTAGAAGTTCAAGCAAGGAGTGTCTACTCTTCTGCTGTCACGGTTTCTGACCACTGAGCCGTGTGAGTGAGACAGTTCCTCCTGTTTATAGCTGAAACTCGGGGAGGTTGATATCCCCATGATCCCATAACCGGCCAGACACCCACACTTCCAGGCAGGCTCTGCTAGGGAAAACAGAAGTAAGGTCCTCTGGCAGAGGTGTCCGATCCTGGGACACTGAAATATGAACTGCCATCTATAGATGCACTGGGCCTCATCTTGGGGCGCATATGACCTATGAGCCACAGGTTAGATATACATTCTAGGAAGGAAGAAATGGTGGGCAGAGGCAGGGGGCTATGTCAAGCCCGTCTCTGGGCCAGTCCTCCAGGCTGACAGCAGAGTCCAGAGTCAGCTTACCAAAGGCACACACCAGGGGTCAGAGAAGGATGTTGTAATAGTACACTGCTGTGGTGGCTCACCAAACAGAACACAGAGGCATATTCATACGTGCAAACTCTGTCAAGCCTCTGCAGAGGGAACCACTCTCATGGCACTCACCATACTGCACAGTGGAACCCTGAGCGCCTCAGCTCAGGTGTTTTTATTGATACAGAACTCCTCAGGTATTCTACTGATAGCACATGCAGATTATGAGCAACCCTACATCCCCACAGACATCCAACACCTGCAGACAATACAAAGCACCAAGACCTAGGAAGCCCCTCACCAACAACCATTTTAAAGATAACTAAAAATAAACTTCTACAATAGGATGTCCTCTTAGCTTTATGAGATTCTGGTGCTTTGGGTGGGGAGAGGGACCAGCCAGCACTTTATGGGATCTCACATCACTGGGCTAGCCTGGGAATTAGATTTTAAAAGAAGTAAGAATCTGAATTTTTCCTTAAGCGTCCTCAAGTGGGTGGGTAACCAGGCTAAATGGTTATTTTGGCTCATGGTTTGAGGGAGCACAGTGCATCACAGTAAGGGAAGCATGGGGTTAGGAGCGCCAGATGGCTAGTCACATTGTATCTGCAGCGGTAGGAGAGGTGGGGTTACATTGTATCTGCAGCGTGTGGAAACAGAGAGAGGACAGGGAGCAAGGCTTAGCCTCTTCTCTCCAGCAATTTGATTCCTCCAGTGAGGCCTCACTTCTCAAAGTGCTCAATCTCCCAAATTATATGGGACCAAAAATTAAAACATGAGAGCCTGGGGGGCATCTTCACATTCCAACCATAACACAGACTGTGCACAGGAATTGCCTTCTGGGTGACAGTAGAGATCAAGACAGTCACCATGCTGGGTGTGGTGACGTGTGACTGTAATCCTAGCCTTAGGGAAGCCAAGTGTGTGGTTTGAATGAGAATGGCCCCCACAGCCTCATGCATTTGAATGCTTGGTCACCAGGGAGTGGCACTATGGGAAGGATTAGGAGGTGTGGCCTTGTTGGAGGAAGTGTGTCACTGGGGTGGGTGGGCTTTGAGGTTTCAAAAAGCCCAATCCAGGCCCAGAGGCTCTCTCTTCCTGCTGCCTGCGGATCCAGATGTAGAGCTCTCATCCGCTTCTCCAGCACATGTCTGCCTGTGCGCCGCCATGCTTCCAGCCACAGCGATAATGGATTTAAACCTCTGAAGCCATAAAGAAGCCTCAATTGAATGTATTCCTTTATAAGCGTTGCTGTGGTCATGGTGTCTCTTCGCAGCAATAGAACACTGACTAAGACAGCAAGTTTGAGGCTATCCTGGCCTACACAAGGCCCTGTCTCAAACAAACAAACAAGCAAACAAACTGCACTGGCAAGAGCAACATTTTAATTTGTATTTAAAGCCATTATATCAACAGGGCAGCAGAAAATAAATGTTAGCCTTGGTCGCTGTTAGTTCCTCCCCAACTTGTCCAGCTATATGTTGTCAAGAGATGGGGGGCAGGCTGCTTCTTGTTCCTGGGTCAACCCTCCACCCATGGAGGATTGAGGATCCCCTGCCTCCATCTGTCTGTGGCTCTTCCTTGGGGCAAGGGAAACTTGTGTGATCTATACGGATTATCTAATACAGTCTACATACAGGGCACAGTGGGACTGAGCAGAGACATCACTGCTGCTCCTAGGAGTTCCAGGCAAAATATTGTTCCTACCCCAGTCCTCTCATCTATTCTCAGTTCCTCGGAGGAACCACAGAAGCACCACCGCCCGTGTCCTTCCCGCCTGGCCACAGCTTCACAGGCATCAGTGGAAAAGGGTGCAGGAGGAAGCGTCTTTCTCTGTCGGTACCAGTAGCCCCGTGTCGTTCTCTGGACTTCTACCCTGATGGAGTGGCTGTCCGATATGGACTATGATCCCCAAAGAGGAGGGAGCCTCTGGGCTTACCTGTGTGGCTAGGATCCTGGACAGAATTAAAGAGAAAGAGCACTGGGCCCCAGCATCCGTCTCTTTCCGCTTCCTGACCGCAGAAGCGATGTGGCAGCCGCCTCACGCTCACACCGCACACTTCCCTGCTCCACGCACCTAACCCTCAGACTCTCTCTTCCATTGCTTTTGTCACAGCAAAGAAAGTAAAGATAATACAGTGGGTGCACGTTGAATTTTTGTCTCTAACCTGCCGTTGTTGGTTGGGATTACTGGGAAGATTCATTTCCGGAATGGCCACCTATTCCACTGTTGGCATTACCATAATGAGGATGCCCTCTGCCATGATTCACTAGTCACCCAGTTAGCCACACCCAGTTAGCCTGAGCAACGTCAGTGCCAGAAGAGCCACGCCCCCCTGCCTGCTAGCAAGTGAGTATCCAGACCCCTCAATCCAGGTCTGTTTTTAATCTACCAGAGGATGGGTGAGAGTTCTCCAGGTGGGCTACCCCTGCTTAGAGCATGCTCCCAGTGTCCGACCTTCCAGTCTGCTGCAGGGCCTCCAGAGTGAGCAAGGCCAGAGGCCCGGCTCTCACTGCACAGACACACGGAAGTCCTTTTCATCCAGGAAGGATACCGCACGGTACATGCTCCTCCGTGCCTGTGTCTGGAAGATATTTCCACGTCAGTGTGCAGCCCCTTTCCCCCCACCCCCGGTTCTCCACTGGGGCCCCAGGATTCTGCCTGTGTTTTCCCCAGCCCTGCACTGATGAGCATCTGCGGTGATTCTATAATCCGACAAGAGCAATCTTGTCATGCCTCCTTGGGCAGCTGACACCATACTTCTCAAGAGAACTCTCAAGCCCATGTGTCAGGCAGTGGGCTGTGTGGTCGCACTTTAGAGCCACACGAGGGGGAAGTAGACCTCCCTGGAAGCCACACAGTGAGTGTCTCCGAGGTAAAAGGGTCCTGGAGACAGCAGACTAAACATTCATTCAGCACACCTGCAGCTAGAACTTTACAGAGGATGACACCTTTTGTCTATTTTAAGGGCCCCAGGAGAAGCACATGCAGGTTTGCAGTGGACGTCGAATGACATAGAAAACCTGTCTCTGCCAAGGACAATGCCCTTTGTACCTGTGATCTCATCCCATCCCGTGTGATCCCCCACCCCACCCATTTAGAAATGAGGAAATTGAAGCTCAGAAAGGTGACTGGCCCCAAACCACACAGGAGGTTGTGGCAGAATCAGAACAGGGAATCCCGTATGGTCCTATGCTGCTTCACCATGGCGATGTGCTCTGAGACATGCCACTAGGAGATGCCATCACTGAGCATGCCCCAGAGCCTATGGCGGATGACGTGAACCCTGAAAGCGACCACACAGCTGAGCACGGAACTGTGCAGATAAAGAACACTGCAGAAAAGGTGGAGAAGACATAGAATAAAAGAAAAATCCAGCCCAGGGCAGGAAGGTTGTTGTGAGCTTGAGGGTAAATCTGAGCCATACAGTGAGTTCAGGGTTACATAGCAAGTTCCCATCTCAAAAATAAGTAAATAAGTAAATAAAAATAAGTAAAAAATAAATAAACAAACAAGCACACAGGTGTGTAAAACATCTCATCCACAGACAAGAGTGGGGAGAGTAAGCACACGGATCCTCGCTGCTTGCCCTCTCAGTGCTCAGCTAGCCGCCCCCCCTCAATACACACACACAGGCCAGGCCCTGCCAGTGAGGAGTTTACCCCAGTGCGCTGGGTCTTCCTCATCAATTAGTAAGACAGTTACCCACAGACACGCCCACTGGCCAGCTAGATCCAGGCGACTCCTCAGTTGAGGCTCTTAATTGATTCTTGGTTGTGGCAAGTTGACAATGGAAAACTATCAGAGAGATGTCTGTATGACGAGCACTCCCATGGGGCTTTGCAGAGACCAGGCACCATCCATGCCAAGAAGCTCACGATATCCAGTAAGTACAGCTCCAGGAGATCCACGTTCCTCTTATGGCCTCTGCTGGCACCTGCGCTCGCGCGCGCACACACACACACACACACACTGATAGATAACAGTAAAAGAAAGCTAAAATTTAATAATAATAATAATGAGGAGGAGGAGAAGAGGAAGAAGAGGAAGAAGAGGAAGAGGAAGAAGAAAAGGAAGAGGAAGAAGAAAAGAAGAGGAAGAGGAAGAAGAAAAGGAAGAGGAAGAAGAAAAGAAGAGGAAGAGGAAGAGGAAGAAGAAAAGGAAGAGGAAGAAGAAAAGAAGAGGAAGAGGAAGAGGAAGAAGAAAAGAAGGAGGAGGAGGAGGAGGAGGAAGAAGAGGAGAGGAAGAGGAGGAGGAGGATGAGGAGGAGGAGGAGAAGAAGAAGAAGCCAGGTGGTGGTGGCACACGTCTTTAATCCCAGCACTCGGGAGGCAGAGGCAGGTGGATCTCTGTGAGTTCGAGGGCAGCCTGGTCTCAGAGTGAGTTCCAGGACAGCCAGAGTTACAACAGATAAATCCTGTCTCAAAACAACAACAACAAGAAGACAAAAAACTAATCACCAGAGCGGAGGAGCTGGGTTCAGTCTAGCTTCTCATTGGCTAGCACAGAGACCTTGGATTAGTCAGGTAACCTTGCTCTTTTTTTTGGGAGGGAAAGATCGGGTCCTGTGACGTCCCTCTAAGACCTTGCTCCTGAGACACTTGGAAAATCCCTAAGCACCCTCTTTAAGTTGAGGTTCTTCAGTTTCTTTGGACCTGATCGGCGCGGGCTTACGCCACTCTGCTCCCATGGGGACCCCTCTGATTTCCCCACATCCATCTGAGTCGTGCTTGGGGGAAGGTACGTTCGGGAATCCCAAATCCACGCACTCCGGGCTCACCCGGATCATCTTGGTTAGGACTCCCACGTGCGACCCTACGGTTGCCCCACTGATGGGGCGGGGCGGGGCGGGGCGGGGGGCGGGGCGGGCCCAGTAGCAGGTGGGGGCGGGGCGGGGCGGGGCTGGGCGGGCCGTGTGGGAGCGCTGGGTGCTGCGAGGGACAGAGGCGCGGGAGGCGCGCAGAGCCCGAGTCGAGCCCGTGCGCGCGCCACCATGCCCTTGGCCTTCTGCGGCACGGAGAACCGCTCGGCAGCCTACCGGGTAGACCAGGGCGTCCTCAACAACGGATGCTTCGTGGACGCGCTCAACGTGGTGCCGCACGTCTTCCTGCTCTTCATCACCTTCCCCATCCTCTTCATCGGTGAGCGCGCGCCGCGGCGGAGGGCGGCGGAGTGGGGGGGGGGGGGGAAGGGAGGGCGCGCGGCCCAGGGAGTCGGGGGGGTGGGGATGCGCGGTCCCGGCGGTCCCGCACCGGCTCGCCGGTCTCCCCCATCGCTGAACCCTAGCCAACCACGACAGGCACTCGCGACCTTAGGGATCCTCAAGTTTTGCCGGGATAGGGTCCCTCACGCGTGGGCTAGGTCGCGAGGGGGTCGGCCGCACCCCGAGTGGCGCAGCGGCGGGAGCCGGCCACCCCTTCCCCGGGCTCGTGCTGTCACCACTGCAGCCGGACTCGGGAGGGAGCTCAGGCTGCAGCTGGGGAGATTGGTGGCAGAGGCCCGCGAGCCCCGAGCTGTCCTGGCGGGGCCGGACCGTGGGCAGAAACCTCCCCCGGGCCCCGGGGTCCCGTGCACGCTGGCCGAGGAGAGGAGATAGACTTTGGGTGTCAGTGCCCCGTTACCCCACGGGACGAAAGTCCTCTGAGTGCAGTTTCTCCAGGGCTGTGGGAATTAGCTCGGATTGGATTTAGCAACTCCCAGCGAGCTTGCCCAGTGGTCTAAAAAGTTGGGCGCCCCAGTGAGGACAATCCTCTTCTTCGCTCTGGTCCCCTCCTCTCCCAAGACCTTGAGTCTCTGTTCACAGAGAATGTTGATGTAATTCCTCAATGTTCATTTACTTTAATTAAGAGAAATAACAAGCCTTAAAATTTGCGGGGGAGGGAGGACAAGTTGGCCATCAAACTAAATTAGTAAGAAGTTGCTGAACCGGGCTACGTTGGCAATCCCAGTTCTTGGAAAGTGGAGGCAGGAGTTTAAGGTCACCCTCAGCTACGCAGGACATTAACGGCTAGGATAGGCAAATTAGACCGTATCAGAACTAAAGAGCTGTTGCAGACGGAAGTTGCTAAGTACTGACGAAGATAAATGGTCAGCCAGAAACAGCGAGGAGATACGCAATGCATGCCCACATGTGTGTCAGAGATGCATCAGAATTGTCGCACAAGAGCCCAGCAAGGTGCAGTTTAGGCCCAGGCTGCGGGCCTAGGCTTCATGCTCCTATGCTCAGGGGTACCAGTGGAATCCTGGGGAAGTAGGATTTGCCTGTACTCTCCCTGTCCTCAAGCTGGACCTCCCCGAGGTGGGCTTCCTGCTCTCTGCACCTCCCCCTACAGGATGGGGCAGCCAGAGTTCCAAGGTGCACATTCACCACAGCACCTGGCTCCATTTCCCGGGGCACAACCTGCGCTGGATCCTCACCTTCATGCTGCTCTTCGTCCTCGTGTGTGAGATCGCCGAGGGCATCCTGTCTGATGGGTGAGTGAGGGGCCGAGGAGAGAGCGGATCTGCTCCAGGGGACTTCTGGGAAAAATCTAAGGAAGATCCTCTTTGCGCCTGCTCAGATGCCGTCCACAAACCAGTACCATGGCTACTGACTCCCATAATCCTTTGCCTGGTGTGAACTGTGCCGGGCCCTAGACACACGAGACCCAGAGCCTGCCTGACGGAGGATAGAGGGGATGTAGATTTCTGTAACAGTCCCTGGGCAACCATTCTGGAGCCCGCAGAGTGCCCCAGCAGCTGTGGAAGATACTAGTTCTCTTCCACAAATGGTTGAAGTGGGTGGGAGGAAGTTACTCACGTCGCTTCTTCTTACTGAAGGCCTTTCTTTGGTTCTCGTTCATTTACAAGATTCAGTCCCTGGATCTCTGGGCACTCACGTTTGTTACAGAACAGTCCCACCTGCCTCTAGCCCATTCTTGTCCGTGCACCCGCCCCTTCCCTCACCTCTCCTACAGATCAGAAAGCATGTTGGAGTTTCCATTTGCAAAGCCATCAGAAAGGCTCCGTGAATGTCTGGTGAGACGGCAGGTGTCGTTCCTTTTTGCATTCATAGTGCAGGGCACACAGAAGCTCTGCAAACATTGATTGAATCCTAGAAGGATACATGAAATCACATCACGAGGACATGATCTGGGAGGAGAGCAGAAGGCAGTGTCAGACAGGTTCCATGGTGGGCTTTGGAGCTGATCTCGGAAGAGTGACAAGTGTTCTGACAGGCAGAGGAGTCAAGGAGTGGGGAGACTGTGGCACTGGAGGAAGATGCACCCGGGCTACAGGGGAGGGGATCTGTGCCCAGAGGAAAGCTGGATATGTGGAGACAGCCTTGGGAATGGGGCTAGCCAGCAGCCATCTTTAAGACAGACGGGAGGAGTCAATGAGCCTCAGGGTCCATCTCAGGAGCTGATGGTCACAGTTGCAGATGGACCAAGGAACATCCGAGGTCCAGCTCCTCTGAGCCGTAGTTAGAATGTGCCCAACCCTGCAGCTGTCCCCACCGGGCAGACTTCTGTCCTGCCACCTCCTGCTGCCTGCCCATGCACCCAGATGTCAGCCCTGCCATGCCTGCCTCCTCAAGGTATCAGGTGCTGCTGCTGATCAAAGCCCCCAGACCAACAAGAGTGCCATAAGGTGTACTGATACTTAGGCAGCCGGGGACTAGTCTGCAAACCCCACCCCCACCCCAGGGCCTTTCCAAGGTGGCACTAAGTCCGAGGAGGAACGTGTGCACCCTTGGGTCATAATATCTGAGTTATAACTGGCCAAGAGACAGGTAAATACCTGCCCAAGAGAAGGAGCTCGGACCTTCTGCTGGTCCGGGTGAAGTGGCAAAACATACGGGGCCCGGAGCCCAGAGACCGAGCCTGGGACAGAGGGTGTGTGCCCAGGACGTGGGGTCTGGAAGGAAGTAGCCCCTCAGCCACTCTTGCCACCACTGTCCACAGGTCCACCCCGTGTAGCTGTACCTCCGCCCTGGGCCTGCTGAGCGTAGCTCCTCCAAGCCGTGATCATGTCTCTAGTGGACACTGGGTTCCTGGTCTCTGGGGATGTCAGCAAGTGTGGGTAGGGATACCAAAGGGGGCCAGATGGATGAAGTCATAGATCTGCCGTGTCGCCCATTTTCACACTGGCCTGTGGCATGCTGGGCCGGAGCTGGGTAAGACACTGGCCTCCAGCTGGAATCTGGCTTAGGGAAAGCCACGTTTAGCGACGACCTGAGGCGCCTTCAGTCTGTAGTGCAGCTGCCTCTCAGGCTCTTGGTCCTGTGTGTGACCTGTTAATTCAGGGCAGCCGAGAGGGAGGGATCCCCAAATCACTGTACACCCAACAAACATAGAACTTTTGCATAATTTCCTTCCTGTTTCATTCCTCAGTAAAACACTTAAGAGCTGTTGTAAACTGAAACTGCGTCATAATTGTTCCAATTTCAGTTACTATTACTTTCGCTACAACATGATTTCTAGTACAGAGTCAGGAGTTCCTCTGCCCCCTCTCCCCGGGCAGGGGTTGTCTGTCTCCTGCCTTTGCCCGTTTGCATCTCCTCTATTAGGTGCAAGACCTTTGGCTGAGAATATCAAGGCTTAAGGGGCACCAGTGACAGTCACCTTTAAGGAGAACCCTAGAAACTTGCCTTTCCTGGATGCTTTTGCAGTTTGGTATCTCTTCAGGGACTTGGCCTTTCCCCCCTGTTTCTTTGGGACAGCCATCCCTTCCTCCTGACCACAGAGTGGCTGCCCTGTTGCAAGTATCCCATAGGAAGGAAGGGGCAAGCTTGGGAAGACATGCTCACTTCAAGTGGCCAGAATTGCATGGCCACCTTCAGACCAACCCCCTGGCAGAGGGGGACAGAATCGGCGGCCCGCTTAAGCTGGTCACCACCCATTTCCTAGGGGCTGGATAACTTGTGGTTCTTTGTCAAGCAGCAAGGGGAGGGTGGTGTCTGGTGAACAGCCGATGCTGCCCCCATGGCTGCCCTTGGGCCCTTCGAGAGTCCCCCAAGTCCTGGCGGGATGAGCTCCTCCACATGGCGTGACTCCTTTGCTAAACAAACACTCGTCTTTCAAAGCCCAACATGGTTCACCTCCTCTAGGGAGCCTTCCTGGTTGCCCACCCCTCCTTTGCCCTCCCTCAGCCTTCAGTCCATCTGTGGCAGTCCTTCCATGGGCTGTCGAGTCAGAGAGCAGCCCTGGCCTTGGCCCGTGCTTAGCTTTTCCAGGCCAAGCGGTCCTGGCCGGCTGGATCCAGCAGCAGTCTAAGCAAGGACAGTGCTGAGGCAGGAGGCTGAAATGGACCCTCTGCGGACCGAGAGGGTTTCCGACACTACTACCATGCAGAAAGAGCAGCTTGGGCGGTGCTGCAGAGGTTGCTGGGGGCCCTGGTGCCTGGGCCTGTAGCGCTGGACTGGGCAGAGTCCGTGTTTTGCTGTCTTCAGGAAGC
This sequence comes from Cricetomys ansorgei, assembly GCA_026225945.1. Taxonomy (NCBI): domain Eukaryota; kingdom Metazoa; phylum Chordata; class Mammalia; order Rodentia; family Nesomyidae; genus Cricetomys; species Cricetomys ansorgei. The sequence goes on along the minus strand of JAMJFZ010002635.1, from coordinate 2,813,884 downwards.
GCATGATCAGGAATGTCAGTGCAGCCCTCTGCACTCTTTTGCTTTCTTGTGACAGGGTCTCTCTGTTGTAACCCTGGCTGTCCTAGGACCCACTCTGTAGACCCGGCTGGCCTCGAACTCAGAGATTCACCTGCCTCTGAATCCCAAGTGCTGGAACTAAAGGCATGCGTGCCACCGCTGCCCCGCCCTCTGCTCTCCTTGACAGAAGCTGAGGTCTAGGAGGAGACCTCTGGCTCCAAATGTGGGTTGCCACCGTGTCCCCACCCAGTGGGCACAGAGGCCTTTGTGAGTCAAAACGGGAGGGCACCACGTAGTAGTTACTACCTCGGCCCCCAGCCCAGGAAGGAAAACAAAGGCATGGTCCTGGGCATGTTCCTTAGCCAGTCTGAGGCTCCCTTGATTACAGAATAGGGTGACTGGGTGCCCACTTCCTGCGGGCTTAATTAAACAAGTTCATCATGCTCGGCATGGGGCAGATTCTCAGCAAGCGTGGACCGCCATCAGCATCGTTAGTATAGCGCCTGTAGACGCTCCCAGTGCTAACCTGTGTGCTCTTGTTAAACGGGCTGTTACTGAATGAGTTGGGATGCATAAGCCTCTCAAAGGACCTGCAGAGTAAAACCTACCAGGTGCTCAGAGAGAAGGCTCTGGACTTTAAAGCGGCCAGTGCTAACGCTGACTTCCAGTGCTGGTTCGGCATGACAGTGTCCAGAGAATCCACACTTGAGGCCTGCCCGTGTCACCTTCTGGACCTTAGCCAACAGCACGTTCGGGATACAGGCTGGCAAGAACTACCAGCATGTGAAGGGCCGCCATGGCTATCTAAGGCCCTACTGTGTGTCAGGCAGTAAGCACAAGATCTGTGCTGCTCTACTGTGTGCTGGCCACATTCACATCCTCTCTCTCTCTCCTCTCACCACAGGGTGACGGAATCCCGCCACCTCCACTTGTATATGCCTGCTGGGATGGCGTTCATGGCCACCATCACCTCTGTGGTCTACTACCATAACATCGAGACCTCCAACTTCCCAAAGCTGCTGATTGGTACGTTGAGGGAAGGCCTTTCTTGCTTCAGCCAGTGTTTGCCGAGAGCACTTACTCCAGCACTGATCCGGGCTAGGAATCAGAAATGGAGAAGGTCTCCGCCGCCTCCGTGGAGCTTGTGGTCTGGAGGAGGAGACAGATGAGCAGAGAGTAAATTCACAAAGGAGCAGGCACTGAAAATGCTGTGGAGAAAAGCAAGTTGGGTGCAGGGAGGAGGGTGGTGGGTGTGTGGTTATCCATACAGGGTGGTCAGGGAGGCTCCGAGCAGAGCCGGCACGCAGAGCTCTCCTGACTGGAACAGGCCTGGAGGTGAGGCCAACATGGCCAAGCCCAGTGAGGAGGGCCACCCGGGGAAATCTGGAGTCTGATCGCAGGGTGAACGGTGTCTCTGGGCACTTAGATGGCCCCGGGGTAGGAGGCAGGGGCAAGATGTGGATCGGGGCTTTGGGCACGTTGGATTTGAGATGGCACCAAGACTGTCCACTCCAGGGTCAAGTGAGCAGTTAGGTAAATGAGTTGGGTGTTCGGGGAAGGTGATCCGAAATGTGGGTTAATACGTGACATCTGATGCTCGAGACTGGATGAAGTCTCATGGGAGCAGAGAAAGGCCTAGGACCAAAGCCTGAGGCTGGTGGACTCTTAAGACACCCGGGACTCACCGCTTTGCAGCTTCTGATGTGAATGACGTGGGTCCCAGGCAGAGACAGCAGCCGTGCTGCCCACCCTTCATGGGGTGTGTACGTGGGCTGGGCTCTGGGAGCACACCTTTCCTGCATGATTCAACTCACTAATGCCCACAGTAGCTGTGCTGGAGCTGTGGCTCCCCGGTGCGCGTAGATGTGAAATGGGAAGGTTTAGAGCAACCCCTGCAAACACTGACGAGCATTCGTAGGTGTCGGGCTCTGTCCTACACATGTTAACCGGTTCCTTTCGACAGCCTGTGGGGTGTGGGTCCCATTATTGTTTTCCTCACAGAGCTGCTCAGGGTGCCTCTCCAACATCAGGCGCCCGAGCGGGCTCCCAGCCGCTCCTGCGCGTCCTCGAGCTGGGTTCTTGCCACCAAAGACGTAAGTCCGTAGACCTGACACTGTTGTAGCCAACCGTCATTTGCGTGTCCACGGCCAGGCGGTGCCTCCGAGGGTGCGTCAGGAAGGCAGTGATGTTCAAGAGTCACAGTGTGTAGTAGACGCCGGAATTTGGAGCTTTCTGTGCTCCGTCAGTGACATGGCTGCCTTGTCTTCAGGCAGAAGACATTCTCCCGACGTCCAGTCACAGGTCTATCTTGCTCAGGTTAGAGGTTATGCTCCATCCGGGTCCTCCAGCCGTGCACCTCTGTCCCAGGAGCCCTGGTCATTGAATGAGTGTGCCTTGAGCAGCAGCCAAAAGGGCAGATGTTAGCTCCAAGCTTCAGAGAGCAATCCCCAAGAGGACCCTTCCCCCACAACAAACCACCAGGGCCCGGCTAAGCAGAGTCTTGCAAACTGTCAGCACCGAAAGCCAGTCTTCCAGTTTTCCAGAAAGTACACAGGGTTTCATCTTCCAAACACAAACCATTACCCATGGGAGGGGTCCTTACTTTCCAAGAAACTAATGGCTTCCTCCCTGTCCTCAGCTCCCATGGTTGGAGTTTTGCCCCCCAGGAGAAGCTCCACAGGTTCAGAAACTCTCAATCAGGCAAAAGGGGATGCTGAGCTATAGGCACAGAGGACAGTTGATGGAAAAGCCAGCCCCCTCAGAGGCCCGCGTCTGGTCACAGGCCTGGGATCCCACTGGAAGGGAAAAGCCATGATACGGTTAAGCTATGACAGGAAGTGTAGTGTTGGGGCCTGAGAGGACACCAGAGAAGACGTGAGCTGAGACGTGGAACCGGCAGAAAGGAGAGGACGGCTTCAGGCAGAGCTAAGGGCATGTGCAAAGGCCCCGAGGTAGAGAGCACACAAAGAGATCTCGAAGAGAAAGACCCAGTGGAGCATGGAAAGCAGGAAGGAGCCGGACTTGGCAGGCCAGAGGCTGCACGCAGGTGTCGGTCCTCTCCCAGGAGCAGCGAGCAAATGTTTGCCTTTTGTTCTGGTGGTGGTTATCGTTATGGTGGTTGCTTGTTCACGACAAGGTCTCCCTGTGTAGTCCCTGGCTGGCCTCAAACTTAAGATTCCCCTGCCTCTCTGGGGGGGGTTTGTGAGTGCGTTGTACGTGTGCGTGTGCATGTGTTTAACATGGTATTGACCATGGGGCCCCCACCCGTGGACCGAGCGTTTAGAAAACCTCGCTAAGGGCTCTTTGTCCTCTCGTAGCTTGCTTACTTCACGTAGGACAATTGCTCACTGTCCTCTGCCCACGTTGCAGGACGTGCGTCAGAATCTGAGCGATATCCCATTATCCCGCCGTGCGCGTCTCCCTACCCATCCACCTGTTGGCGGACGTTTGAGTTTCTTCCACTATTGTAGTGTGGAGTTTCCTTTGCGTTGCTTTCTCTTCTTGGTTTTTGTTGTTTGTTTATTTGTTTGTTGGGTTGGCTGTTTTGTTTTGTTTTTTTTTCAAGACCGGATCTCATGTTGACCAGGTTAGTTTCAAACTCACTATGTAGCCAGAGAGACCTTGAACTCCTGATCCTCCTCCCTCCACCTCCCAAAGGCTAGGATGACAGATCAGCACCACACACCTGGCCTTGACCATGGGTGCGCTCAGGGCTTTGACCGCGACCGTAGGATGACCAGTGGCAACATTCCCGAAGCGGTCGGGAGAAGTCGTGATGGCCGCCCAGATGTGGAGGTGCACAGTGGGGGCGGTGAGAGCAGGAGATGTGTTCGGGATGTGCAGGTGTAATACACAGAACATGGCAGTGGAGGGGTGTGGCACTGAGGAGAAAAAGAGAGGAGAATCCGGGCGCCTAGAGCTAGACACCCCCTCCCCCCATATCCTGCTCACACCTGCTGCCTGGCTCCCGCTTCTCTGGGCCCAACACCAAGCATCTGGTTGGCGCTGGCGTGTCCACTAACAGGCTGGAGCCTGGCTCTGTGGAAGAGGACCACAGACATAACCTGTGAGCCTCACCCTGGCTCCTCTGTGCCCTTGCAGAAGACACTCAGGCTCTTTGAGCCTCAGTTTCCCATCTGGGTAGGAACTCTGTGTTCTCCTTGCCTAAGTCACAGACTTGTTATAGCATCGTAGGGGGCCAGACGCGGAGTCTCTGCCCCAGTAGGTGGCCCTCTCATTCTGGGCAGAAGATATTCCCACACATGGGAAATAGTCCATGCCAGGGGTGGCCTCAGCCAGTGGATCCCCATGGCGCAAGTGAGGGACCACCAGCACAGTCCCAAGGGCTCTTCCCCTTTCTCCTCTTGCCCACACTCAGTCCTGGCCGCATAATGAGGCCTGGTGTCTTCACCTGTTTCCCAGCCCACAGCCAGGCAGAACAGATCTCATCTCTTTCTCAAAGGAAGGCCTGATGACTCGAGGTCAGAGTGCAAGTCTCCATTACTCACTGTGGTCTGGCTTAGAGCAGGGAGTCAGGAAGGGGAGCTGGAGCTGTCCGCAGCAGCACCCCCTCCAGGGCCACTTAAATAGCTGCGTTGGGGTTTGCTCCCACAAGCCCACAGTGGCAAGTTGGCAGCTTAGGGGGGAGGGGTGGGGACTTAGGACAGAAACCACCCAGGGCTTCTGAAGCCGACTGCTCCAAATCTGAAATCCAGCCCTAGTAAAAATGTCAGCAGCTAGAGCCCAAAGAACAGCCAAGCTGCGTGCCAGGCTCCTGTGCTCAACGCTTCCCACGTTCAGGTGGTTACAGTGCCACGTGTGTTCGATGCTACCACCTACAAAATCTACACTTGTGGACTCTGCGTTGACTTACAGAATAAAATCTCATGGTGTTATAAGCAAGTGTATGGTTTTGTGTCAGGCTGAGCTCATCGCTAGCCTGGGCTACACGTGGCCCTTGAGCCACAGGATGGATGTGATGCACTTGGTGACAGACACATCAAGGCCATCCAGCTGTGGTGTGTAAATCTGGGTGAGTCTGGCTGCAGGGCTCCACCTCTGACTTCTGTTCTGCACTGTCCATGGTGCTAAAAGTCACTCTGTGTGTGTTGCCCATAGACCCGGGCTTCCAGGGGAACATTATTGGGGTGCTGTGGGCTCTGGGCTGTGACTCTCACTCGCTGTCACGAGCTGACAGAACACATCTAATTCACCCCGTCTCTCGGGGCCTCGGTGTCCTTATCTAAACAAACAGTCTGGACCGAGCGGTCGCTAAGATGTCCCCTGCTTGGGAACGCCACCCGAAGTCACAGTAGACCGGCAAGCCCAGCTCTGCCACGTAATGCCACCGTGACCTAGCACGGGTTACCCAGCCTTCCTGAGCCTTCGTTCCCTTGGCTGGTTGAAATGGGGCTGACAAGCCGTTTCCCTCACAAGACACTGGCAAGGAATAAATGAGAAAACGTGTTCAGGGCGCTCACTCGGCACGGTGCCCGAACCGACTTGAATTCGAGAAGTCATTCCTCGTCCGTTCTCACTGTTACTTGCCTGACCTGTGGGGCTTATATCAGTGTTGTTGAGCATGTCTGTCATGGGGGACACTTGTAATCCCAGCACTGGGGAAGTGGAGGCCAGAAAGTTGGAAGTTCAAGGTCATCCCAAGCCACGTATGAGACTGTGTCTCAGAAATGAGCCCGTCCATTGGTTGAGCAAAAGGATGACGTGGTTGTGGTCATACATGCACGCCTCCTTATCTAAGATGTGTTTGAACCACCCCACGCCTCCTGAACTTGTGTCCTCTCTCTTCCCGCACGCTTACATGCATGTAGAGGTACACGCGTGCGCGCCCAGCCATCCTCTCTCTCCTCCGCAGCTCTGCTCATCTATTGGACCTTGGCCTTCATCACCAAGACCATCAAGTTCGTCAAGTTCTACGACCACGCCATCGGCTTCTCCCAGCTGCGCTTCTGCCTCACGGGGCTCCTGGTGATTCTCTATGGGATGTTGCTGCTGGTGGAGGTCAACGTCATCAGGGTGAGGGTAAGCAGGGACGTGGGAGGTATGGCTTCCACCCAGGTACGCTTCCCACGTGGGCAACTGCCACCATGAGGGCAGAGCTCGAGAGACCGCGCTGGCTTTGCCTGCCCCAGACAGGGCGCTGACACCATAGGTGGGTTTCAGGGGAGCCATTCCATCAGACCCCAGTCTTCCACCCCAGGTACCCAGAGAGAGGAAGGACGAGGGTGGGTTGACTCTCACAGAGAAGTGGGAGCGTCAGGGACTGCTTCTCTCTGCTTCCTTTGTTGGGGATGGGGGGGGGGGCGTCGGTGAAGCACTCACGCATTCCTGTGAATGAGCCTTTTCTGTTGTGTTCTGGTGGTTTGGTTTTTTTGAAACAAGGCCTCACTATGTAGCCGAGGCTACTATTGAAACTTCTCTCCTCCTGCCTTAGCGCCCTGAGTGCCTACCTGTGCCTTTCACTTTTTTGCCCCTTTTTTCTCCTTCCCTCCTTCTTTTCCACTTTAGACTAGTGCCTTCTCCCTGCCCTGCCCCGTGCCTGCTCTCCCAGGTAACTCAAACCAACAGCCTGCTTGCTTCCCGTGTCATTCTTGTTAATGTGACACCATTCACGTCCGTCGAAACAAATACCTCCTCAGTGGTTTTCCCTCAACACACATTAGCAAGTACGTCTTCCCCTTCGGTATTGGTTTGATAAAAAATGAATCATACTGTGTACTGTGTTCTGAGAGTGATTTTTCTCATCTAGTATTTCTTAGGACTCCCCCTGCCGGGTTGCGTGAGACACAAGTCCAATCTCTAAGTGGCTGTGTAATATTCCACCATGTAGATGAGCTGTAGTTGGTGCAGCCATGGCTCTGTGGGTGGACATTCACTTCACTGCCAAGTTCACGACTTCACACATAATGGTGCATTGGATTTGCTTCTCTGTGTGTGCGTATTGCCTCTCTGTTCTGCGGGAGAGACGCCGAGGAAGGGAGTTGCTTAAGCAAAGGGCACGTACATGCGTTTTGAAGGGAAACCAGTGTTATAGGCTGCCCGCGGGAAGGCTGAGAGCTCCAGCCCGTCACAGGGGTAGTGGCTCCTTCTCACTTGGGCCTTCTGCTGGCTGTGAAGGGCTCTTGAATGTGCCTGCCAGGCTCTTCTGCTTTTAGTTAGTGGTGCGCAGGAAAGATAACCTCCTTGCATCCCCTCCCACAGCCGATCCTCACGGCGGCCCTGGCATGCACGCCTCACCCTTTAATAACGTGTTAGGCGAGGTTTGCTAGCATGTGCAGGAGGCAGGGTTCGAACCAGGTCCACATGACCTCAAGCGCTGCAGACGCAGCAGGTACTTTTATTGTTGCTGTGACAGAGCAGCTCCTAGAAGCAGCTTGGGGGAGGGGATTTGCCTTGGCCGACTGTTTGAGTCACCGAGGCAGGGAAGGCGTGGGTAGAAGCGAGCAGTCACACAGCAGCCACGGTCGGGAAGCAGAGAGCGACAGGTGCAACCCTAGTGCCTAGCTGGATCTATCTCCCTCTTTTAAAGAGCATTTTAAAATTACATGGACACATTTTTTTTTTCCTATTAGCAGACCTAGTGGTCCACACCTTTAATCCCAGCACTCAGGAGGCAGAGGCAGGCGGACCTCTGAACTCCAGGTCTACATAGTGAGTTACAGGACAGCCAGAGCTACATACATAGTGAGAGTCTGTCTCAAAAGAAAACCAACTGTTTTTTAACTGCGTGTGTGTCTGGGGGGCACTGTGTACACAAGTTGGGGTGCCTGCAGAAACCATCACATCGCCCAGAGCTGGAGTTACAGTCGTGAGCCACCCAGTTGTGAGCGCAGAACCACACTGGGGTCCTCTGCAGGAGCGGTAGGCGCTCTCAACAAATGATCATCTCTCTAGCCCTGCTTTGTCCTTCTCATTCACTCGGAAGCACCGATTATGGAACGATACCACCCACACCGAGGATGGATTTCCCTCCTCAGTTAACCCGGTGTGGATGTGCCCCACAGACATGCCCAGAGGCTTGTCTCCCAGGAGATGCTGATGGTCAGCACTGACCATCCCCCTGTACAAGACACAATGGTGACCCCGGTTCTTCCCAAGCTCAGCTCAAACCCAGGCTCGGTGACCAGCCACAGCGTGAGGAGGAGACCCGGGAGGAACTGGCGGCCGGGAGACCCGGTCCCTGGCCATCTCAGTGGTCGAGCGCAGACCATCACACTGGACCCTTGCTGGGTGGTGGGGGAGGGGAGGAGTTTCACTTGCCCACCCTCCGCTCTTGTCCCCCACCCATGTGCCCCACAGAGATACATCTTCTTCAAGACACCGAGGGAGGTAAAGCCCCCCGAGGACCTGCAGGACCTGGGCGTGCGCTTTCTGCAGCCCTTCGTGAACCTGCTGTCAAAGGGGACCTACTGGTGGATGAACACCTTCATCAAGACGGCCCACAAGAAGCCCATCGACCTGCGGGCCATCGGGAAGCTGCCCATCGCCATGAGAGCCCTCACCAACTATCAGCGGCTCTGCGAGGCCTTCGATGCCCAGGCGGTCAGTCCGGACATGCCACCCATCCCCCGCCTTCCATCAACCCTCTGAGACCTGGGGAAGGGAAAGAGGCTCGTCCTCAGTCACACAGAACCAAAGACTCACAGGAAGGTCGTGGTTGGAACGGCCTTTCCAGTTTAGGTCAGCGTGTCTAAAATGTTCACTGTCAAAATGGGGAAACTGAGGCTTGGTACGGGATCTGGCTTTCCACGACTCCCCAAACCCCGAGCTCTTCTCTTTGGAACACAGTGGCTGTTGGGGGGGTTTCCATCCAGTGTTAAAGGGTAAGGTGTCGGCCTGGCTCTTACACTAGCTCTGCAAATCTGGCCAGGCTGGGACCAGCCCTCACCAGTATGGAAGAAGCCGAGGCTCTGAGAACCTCATTTCATGAGGCATTTCACGCCCTGGCTGAGCTTTCGACCACCCTACCCCCCACCATACAGTGTTCACACGCTGCGACTGCCTGACACTCACTCAAACAGCAGGCAATGAGAGAGCATGGCAGGTGCCAATCCATCACGATGGTGCTGTCCTGATCACATGATCCTCTACCGGTGCTGCGACTTGATGTTGCCTCTGGCCTCAGTTTCCCCATCTGACCTGCCCGTTCATTTATTTATTGATGCCGCGATTAAGTTTGCCTGTCCACAGACAGCGTGGCCGCAGTGTTTCCCCAGGTAGCAGGGTCCCTCGGCCACTCTGACCTGGCTGTCCCTGACCGGGACTGTCTTGGCAGCGGAAGGACACGCAGAGCCCGCAGGGCGCCCGGGCCATCTGGAAGGCTCTCTGCCATGCCTTTGGGAGACGCCTGGTCCTCAGCAGCACATTCCGCATCCTGGCTGACCTGCTGGGCTTCGCAGGGCCGCTCTGCATCTTTGGGATCGTGGACCACCTCGGGAAGGAGAACCATGTCTTCCAGCCCAAGGTGGGCCATCCTTGGGGCAGGGCTGGGTACCCTCTAGAAGGTTTGCCTCACAACTGTCTTGTGCAGGTGTGTGTGTGAGTTCGAGAGGCCGTGTTGGCTGTGGTTGACTGGGAGGGCGAGGAGGGCGCTTCCGTGGTATCCACTTCTGGAGTAGGCTCTGTATCCAGTCAGCTGGAATCCAGAGAGGAGATCCGTGGTGCCTGACTGTCAGCCTCCTGCCTCCAGTTTGAGAACCCTAGCTCTTGATGCTCTGCAGGGTCATCCAGGATGACTGCTGGCGGAGCAGAACCTCTGCCGATCCCCGTGGGCAGCCCTGCTTCCCTGCTCGGGTGTCTACTACCCCAGTCCTATTAACATTAGATTTCCCTCTGTCTTTGTTTTTCCCCCCTCCCTCCCTTCTTTCCCCTCTCTCTTGGCTTGTGGAGATGGGGTTTTATCTAGCCTAAGTCTTGTACTACACATCGAGACTCCTCGTGAGCTCCTGATCCTCCTGCATCTTCACCTCCCAGATGCTAACGTTGAAGGCGGACCCCGCCATACATAGCCTATTACAAAAGCTCTCCATGGCGCCAAGATACTGGAAAGCCACTGGACTAGATGATGCTCAGGGGCCTTTGCAGCACCAGAGATGCTGCAACTGAAATGTTTTGGGCAAAAGAGTTAGAAATATTTATATAATAGATATTATATATTGAAATCATAAAAGCAGAAGGGACCTATTGAGGAGCATAGGGGACCCATCAGAGCAGGAAGAGGGCGGATGAGGGCGACGGGACGAATATCAGCTAATTACTGTGACGTATGACACAGCGATGCCCGGTAATGTCTCGGTGAGACCCATCTTTCGTACACCAACCCAAAAACTAATTTTAAAAAGGGTCGAGGTGGCTGGAGAGATGGGTCAACAGTTAAGATTGGTTGTTGCTCTCGCAGAGGACCAGAGTTTGGCTCTCAGCATGTATGTTTAGCGGCTCACAACCACCGGTAACTCCGGGGGCACCTGCACACGCGCGCACACACACACACACAGTAAATCTGAGGGGGTCAGAAGAACCTAGGAGTAGTTTTTTCTACTTGGGGCAACAACGCCCACTTTGGAGACTGAAGGTACTTGATTCTCTGCAGCTCCCTAGGTCAAAATGGCCACAGCGAGAAACTTCATCACCAGTGAGATTCTTCTGCCTTGTAAAATCCCAGCGACAAGGCTATCGCCACGTTTCAACCACACACAGGCTCCAGTGACACTGAGAGTGACAAGTTAGGGCTCCTGACAGCTGCTGGTGCCCTGCATGTAATGTCCATCCGTCTCTGCGTGATGACCTTACAGAAAGCTGCTAATCCTCGCAAGGGTTATATAAAGATTTCACCAAACGTAATTAGTCAGCTGAGCACTTCTGAGTTAGAAATCCCAGACAGGCCAAGTCTGTGGGTCCATCTGACTTGCCCGGAAATGTTTATTGATCCTAATGTGTGCTAGCCCTGGGCGGGGCTGTGGGGCCGTAGAGACTTGTGATCAGGACTGTTAACAGCAATTGTCCCCACCTAGTCGCCACTGGACACACGTCTAGCCATTTCCCATTTGCTTGTTTGGCCCCTAAAGGGACCCTGTGGAGCAGGTAACTAGGTGGGTATATTGGGATTTACTTCCCATGCCATATAATTCATATGGTAGATACTCTTCATTCCCATTTACAGCTGAGAACCTCGATGCTGAACAAGGGTAGGTAACTTTCCCCAGGGTCTCTCAGCCAGTTTCTAACAGCGTGAGAGTCTGAACCTGCTCTCTTAACTCTGTAGTCTGGACTCTCACACCACAACAGAAACATATTTATCAAAGCTAAACTGTCACCCCAGCTCCAAGGATTATGAAATCCAATGATGGAGAAATCTAAATAAAATATCTATAACTACCTACGAGGAGGGACATAAAGGGACCGTGAGAGCCGGGTGTGGTGGCACGTGCCTATGTTCCCAGCGTTCAAGAAGCTGTCAGCAAGCTTGAAGCTAGCCTGTGCTACACGGCAAGACCCTGCGCCCCAAGAGAAAGATAAACTAACCTAGCCAAGTGGGGGCATCTCCTGTGTGTGAAGAGGGTTTGTTGTTGGTGGTGGTTTGGTTTTGTTTTTTCAGTTTTTGCTTTGCTTATTTAGCTTTTGATACCTTTGGGGTTCTCTTCTGGATTTAGATTTTTTCCTTTTTTATTACAGTGTGTGTGTGTGTACACACGCACTGTGTGTGCATGTGGGGGTCAGAGGAGACCTTGCTGGAATCAGTTCTCTTCTACCATGGGGGTTCCCCTCTGAGCCGTCTCTTTGACCTCCTTTGCTAGCCTTTTGAGCCTCTGGCCTTTACCAGGCCCGCAAAGAGATCATTTCTTTGCCTGCAGCAGAGGCATCTTCAGCTTTAGTCTGGCCGTAGACAAACCCCAGAACCCTCCATCTTCTCCACTCTGCATGTTAGGAAAACAGCCCAGGCCAGAGCTCCGTTGACCTGGCTGACCCTCTCCTCCTGTGTTCCCCCAATCTCTCTGGGGGGAAGTCTTCTAAGGAGAGAGCACCCCACAGAGATGGTGAGAGCAGCTTCAAGAAGGTTCATTCTCCTGACTCTTGCCTCCCTGTTTCAGCCAGTGCTGGCTAGGATTTGTCGCCTTCTGTTCGGAATGCCTCTTATCGGCACCCAGATCATGGGACAGATGGCTCTGCCTCGGTGGCGGCAGGCATTATCAGATTTAATAGTTGTTCCCTGCAGCCCAAATACAATCAGCACACTTCCGACATAGAAACGAGAGAGTTGGAAGTCAACACAGTGCCGGCCTCTGGAACGCTCTCTGGCTCTCTAGCCCAAGGTTGCCTCCTACAGCTTAACTCTCACTTGGGCAGCCCATTTCTGGGAGCCCAGAAATGTGTGAGGAGGTCATTCGGCGCTGTCATCATTCGGCCCCGTGTCTTGCCTCCCAGCTCTATCCAAGAGCCAGTGTTACTGGGGTTCTTGGGGACGGAGCAAGGAAGACGCTTGCCAGCATCAGCTGCAGGGCTTCAGCCTGGCTGGACGAGGAAGCCCCCATGTCTAGCTCGCTCCAGTATGCAGAGCCGATACCACTGTTGACTCTGTCAGCAGCTGTCCTGCCCCACCTCCTTTTCCAGGACACACAGTTGCCAAGGAGCAGAGCGCCCTTGGCATCCAGAAGGATGAGCAGTCCCGATTTGCTCTTTAATCTGCAGCCCGCGCACGGAACCTTGCTCTGAAGCTCCTGTCCCCACTGTCTCTCTCTTCCCGGAGAAATCTGGGCTCTGCCCAGGATCTAATTCTTTCCAGTGCCACTCTTTCTCCCAACCCCCCTCTCCAATCTGTCACCCGCCAGCGATGCCGCTGATCTGGCTGGAGGGCAGCGGAATCGGATTCGTAAAGAATGGCTGGTATCCGAAACCTGCCAGCGCCACTCTGGGCTATCAGCCGAGCCAAAATAAGAGCAGCCCAGGGGTGGATCCAAAGCCAAAGCTTCGACCCTCCTAGGCCAGCTGGGAGGAGCGTGTAGGCTAGCTATGTGTGTTTCTGAACAAGTTCTGCAAAAAATGGTTGATGGCTTTGTGTTCTCTTTCTCTCTCTCTTTTCTCCTCCTCCCCCTGCCCCTCCTGCCCCTCCTCTTCCTCCTTTTCTTATTCTCATTCTTACTCTGTTCCCCTCTCCCTCCCTGGGAGGCCGTATCTGTGGCTCTCACTTGAGGTGGCGTAATGACCGTTAATGTCTTGCTGTTTCGGTGGTGATGGGATGTCAGTGTGTCAGCGGCCTCTTCAGGACAGTGTTCACGGGGTGCCTGCAGTGGCTGCTTTCATGTAGCTGACTCCTCAGGTCTGTGTCTCCTCCTCCAGGAAGTCCTCCCTAGTAGTGTTAGACACCCCTCGTCTCTGCTCCCACGAGGAAAGCCTCACTGGTGGAGTGGGCTGTGGCTCATGGCAGAGTGCGTGCTCAACATGCATGAAATTCTGGATTCAAGCCGCAGCGACACACATACACACACTCACACACATTCACACACTCATACACACACACAACACATACACACATACTCATACATATACACACACTCATACACACTCACACACACACACACACACACTCACACACACAGCAGATCTATCTTTGCTCAGTTTGTTCTGAGATCTCTCAAGAGTTCCTATAGAAACTGTGTTGTCCGCCTGTGAAGCCTAGAAGCTGTGTGCCCGGCACCCAGCTTACCCGACTCCCCAAGAGACATGCCAGAAATGATAATGTTGATGAAGAATGAAATGTTACCACATGCGGCAAGAATCAGAGGCAGGAATGTCAGCTTCCCGTGCTTCAAGATGCCATTTGCACATGGTTACAGGACTCTCTGAGGTAGACACCCTGACCCATTGTTTTACAGATGAGGAAACTGAGGCCTAAAGAAGTTGAGGGACTTTTTAAAGACGCCATGACTGATAGCAGATGAGTCAGGTTTTAAACTCAGGTATGGCTCTTTAAGCCTAGGCGCTGACCTCCATGTCAGGTGGGAATGAGCAGGGGTGCAGGTGTGACAGGTGGGCAGATGTACAGGTGTGACAGGTGGGCAGATGTGCAGGTGTGACAGGTGGGCGAATGTGTGTATGAGACAGGTGGGCAGATGTGCAGGTGTGGCAGGTGGGTAAATGTGTAGGTGTAACAGGTGGGCAGATGTGCAGGTGTGGCAGGTGGGCGGATGTGTGTATGAGACAGGTGGGCAGATGTGCAGGTGTGGCAGGTGGGCGGATGTGTGTATGAGACAGGTGGGCAGATGTGCAGGTGTGACAGGTGGCAGGATGTGCAGGTGTGACAGGTGGGCAGATGTACAGGTGTGACGGGGGGCGGATGTGCAGGTGTGACGTGGGCGGATGTGCAGGTGTGATGGCGGATGTGCAGGTGTGACAGGGGGGCGGATGTGCAGGTGTGACGGGGGGCTGATGTGCAGGTGTGACGGGGCGGATGTGCGTGTGACAGGTAGGTGTGGATAGACGAATAGGTGTGCTGTCCACGGGTGATCTAAGATCGTCCTCACAGCTTTTACTCAGGCCCTCCCACATAGATGCTCCACTCCCACTGAGGCAGAAGGAGCCCACGCTCCCTCTTGGAGCTCCGGAGTACAAGGGAAGGGCTGTCCGATGCTGTGTCCTGGCCAGGCACCGTCAGGAGTCCTGTGTCCACATCCTAACTCTGCTCAGTGCCCACTCCCGGCAGACCCCACTGCCAGATGGGAGCGTGGACATGAAAAGCCTATGTCCTGGATTATTTAAAAGACTATTTAGGGCGGAGAGATGTCACAACAGGTAAAGGCCAAGCTGCCGAGCCCAGCAACCTAAATTTAAACCCGTGGATGAAGACAGAACTGACTCCCCCAAGCTGCCCTCTGAGCTCAGTGTATACTGTGTGGGACGCACGCACACGCGCACCCGTGGGTGTACAAAATAAACTAACACGTAACTAAAACCTTTTTAATTTTATGTTAAGCATTAACCTGCAAATAACTTCCCCAGGAGCTTGTGGTCTCTTCGGCCACGGGACGCAGGGTGTTGTCTCTTTTTGCTAGAATCCACCAGGGCCTCCTTTCTTAGACCTCTTGCCCGGTGCCCATTTGTTCCTTTTCCTTTGTAGAGACAGGGTTTCGTGCTGCATAGGCTGCCCTCACATTCACCATGCAGCAGAGGGTGACTTTGAACTGCCGATCCTCCTGCCTCCACCTGGGTGCTGCTCCACATGCTACAGGGCCCCATGGGCCTCGGGACCCACTTCTGCATAAAAACGGAGATATTGTGGGTTCCACCCCCCCCCACCCCGTGATGCTGCCTTAACAAGGGATCTAACCACAAGCCAGTGACATGGCTAATGACAGTAATTTATCCATTCATTCATTCATTCATTCGAGACAGGGTCTCTCTGCTATAACTCTGGCTGTCCTGGAACTCACTCTGTCCACAAGGCTGGCCTCGATCTCACAGAGATCTGCCTGCCTCTGCCTCCGAGGCACTGGGATTAAAGGCGTGCGCCACCACCATCGCCCAGCAATAATTTCATTTTTAATACGGCACAAATTTCTTTATCCACAGCAATATAATCTCTGGCCCTAGACTATGAGTGTCTGGAGGAAGGAAAGGTGCAGCTTTCATCTTTAGCTACAAAAGGGGAATCTGCTGCTTTTTTAAAAGAACCATGTACAAGTACAGATGAGTGCATTTGACAGGAACCACCCCCGTCTGTCCTGCGTGCGTGCTCAGTCGGCTTTCTCGCCCTTGCTGTAGTCTGTGTATGTTCCGGTGGTTGTGGCGTAGCAGGCCACGGCCGTCCATCATGGTGACCAGGCACCTGGCTGCATAGTGCTCCCGCGAGTCTCAGTGTCCCTGACAGTCCCTGTGGCCGAACATTGCACAGCTTTTGCACCCTGCCCATGCTGGGATGCAGAAATCAACCTTTCTGTGCACAGTCATTACCTAGTTAACATTAGCAAGGATGATTCTGAAATGTGCTTGACTTTAAAATGAGGGTTTTTCTCCAGATCGGGGTCTCTGAGAGGAGACCCAGTCAACAGGACTGGGTTTCCCTGAGCCCATTGCGCCTGCATTTTTTGTTTTTGACCCAGGGCTAGCAAATGGGCATATTTCTATCTGCCGCAAGCCACAAGTCTGCTTGTGACAGTAAGCGTCAGAGTGTGACTCGAGACTCTGGTCAGAGGGGAAGGAGGTCTGGACAGTGCGCCTGGGTGGTGTTTCAGCATCACACAGGTCCGAGTTCTTGTGTCTCTAGCTAGCACATGGCCTGGGGCTAGCCACGTCAACCCGATCACGTCGCCATGATGAAACTCGATTTCCGCGTGTGTAAAGCAGGGCCCCAAATGATGCCTGGTTCCCTGAGTGTCAGAATAGAGCACTGCGCTTTCTAATGTCTTTATCTCTCTCCCCTTCCAACCCATAGGGTTGGCTAGCTCTCCGTAGGACCTCCAGAAGGTCCGTCTTGCTGCCTCTCGCCTGTGTCCACCCTCCGGCCCCCCACCCCTCCTTTGGTGGTTTGGCAAGTGACCCCGTGACTGGGGAGCTCTGAGCCACGGCAGGGCGTCTCTCATCGGCCTCCTGTGCCTTTTCCTCGCTGCCCCCAGCCGAGAGGCACCTGTCCTGTGGAGCTGGGGAGAGGCAGCCATGAGTCCTGAAGGCTGGCAGGCGTGAGTCACCGCTGATACTCTGGCGAGTAAGGTCTTCCACCATCTTGACCCCTAAGCTAAGGTCCAGCAACTCTTGATTCTCAGAAAAGCCTCCACTGAGAGAGCCATTCCCACGGTGTGATCGCTGCCAGGGTTTGGGTTTCTCCATGTGTCTGTTCCCATTGCTGTCCACGCTGCAGGATCTCCCACACCCTCCCAGACGGCCACGGTCGGGGCAGAGTGTCAGCAAGGTGACGGTTCTGTCTTCATGGGAAGATTGGCGCAGCTGTGCCGGAGGGTGGTGGGTGGCTCAGCGAGTTCAAAGTTTTCCTGGGAGCCAGCGACGCTGGTGCTTCCTGGTATCTTTAGCACAGAGGCATGTTTTCCCCTGATTTTTATCTGGGGGTCTTGCTGGAGGTCACAGGGGGTGAGTTAAACTCAAAAGGAGGTCCTGAGAGCCCAAGGGGCCAGGGCATTCTTCTCAGCTGTTGTCAGTGCTGAGTTCCCACCCCCACCCCGGGAGCAGTCAGCACCCATCCCCAACCCCCAGCATCCCCCACCCCCTCCCAGTCCTAGAAGTCACTGCTTGCCAGATTGTTGGTTCCATTTCTGAGGCAGAGAACGCCCCGTGCCATTTGCTGTAGCTGTTCTGTTTGGGCTCCTCCATGATCTGCCCTATTTATTCTTGTTCTGCTCAGAGCAAGCCCCCAGGGGCACGGACGCAGAGAAGCTGAGAGTTGTGTGTGCCTGAGGTTAGAACCCAGCCTCATTCTGTTTCCCCCAGGTGGGAAGATGATGAGGGAGAGGAGTCTTTTCTGCAGAAGATCTGGCCGGATTTATCAGTCTAGGGGTGTGTGTGTGTGTGTGTGTGTGTGTGTGTGTGTGTGTGTACACAAGCATAAGAGCGCATGTGGAGGTCAGAGGTCAATGTCAGGTATCTTCCCAAGTTGCTTTCTACTTGATTTTTTAAATTTTAAAATATTTTCTTTAGTGCTGCGGGATGTGTGCGTGCGTGTGCATGTGCGCGTGTGTGTGTGTGTCAGAACACAGGTCAGAGGACAACTTTTTGGAGTTGGCTTTCCCCTTCCTCTTTAATGTGGGCTCCAGGGACCAAACCTAGGACTCCAGGATTGCACGATAAGCACCTTTATCCACAGAGCATCTGACCAAGTCCTTCCGAGAGGATCTCACACTGAACCCAGAGCTCGCTGCTGCAGCCGCTGGCTGGCCAGCTAGCCCTAGGGAATCTCCTACCCCTGACCCCCCCCAGCACCGGGATTACTCATTGCTACACCCGGCTTTTTTATGTGGGCGCCAAGGCTCCAACTCAGACCCTCACGCTTGCGCGGCCAACCTCCCAACTCCCCCATTCTGAGTTTTTATTTACAAAGGTTGGATCGCACAGGCTCCGCACACACGGAGGTTCCTGCAGTAATCCAGCCATAACAGCGTGACGCGTACCGACAGCGTCACAGCAGCCACAGCCACGCTGGCCTCCTCTGTCCCACAGACGCAGTTTCTGGGGGTCTACTTTGTGTCGTCCCAAGAGTTCCTTGGCAATGCCTACGTCTTGGCCGTGCTTCTGTTCCTGGCCCTCCTGCTGCAAAGGACATTCCTGCAAGCCTCGTACTACGTCGCCATCGAGACTGGGATTAACCTGAGAGGAGCGATCCAGGTACTGGGGTCGTGGCTGTTTTTACATTCACGATAGTCCTGCTTCCCTC
Organism: Cricetomys ansorgei; assembly: GCA_026225945.1. Lineage (NCBI taxonomy): Eukaryota > Metazoa > Chordata > Mammalia > Rodentia > Nesomyidae > Cricetomys > Cricetomys ansorgei. The sequence continues at coordinate 2,795,478 of JAMJFZ010002635.1, read as the reverse complement.
ATCCTCATAAATCAGAATGATTCCACTGTGCGTTTTGATTCTGATGCCCTTCCCTGTGTTTAGAAATAACCGTCAGCTGCGGGGTGGAAACCGGAAAGTATCTTGGGGCTGAGAAAAGCAGTGGTAGCTCTGGTTCTGCCTTGGACTAGTCTGACACAAGGTGCCAGCTGCTCGATCACTGGTCCTTCCCCACCCTTGAAAGTAGCAGGCATCGCCAGTCAATCCTGGTTCTCTCCTGCAGAACACAGACTGAGGCCCCAGAATCCTTCTCTAACTCTGGAGGTCTAGAGGATAGTCTGCATAGGTGCAGGAATCCAAACGTGTCAACATAACAGATGAGCAAAACATCCCAGGTCCATTTAGGCTCTTAAATCTGGAGTCCCTGATGAGATTCCTGACACAGGTCTAAGCTCCTGGTTCTAGGGTCCCTGGTGAGAGATTCATGACACAGGTCTAAGCTCCTGGTCCTTGAGTCCCT